>RRYC01000196.1:0-44665 GCA_004016185.1 Quambalaria eucalypti
AGCAACCCTTAGTCACTGACAGTGGCAAAAGAGAAGGAAAAGAGGAGGCACGGAACCCTAGCACACCACCACCACTTTAGCAACCCTTAGTCACTGACAGTGGCAAAAGAGAAGGAAAAGAGGAGGCACGGAACCCTAGCACACCACCACCACTTTAGCAACCCTTAGTCACTGACAGTGGCAAAAGAGAAGGAAAAGAGGAGGCACGGAACCCTAGCACACCACCACCAATACCAAAGCAGACACCCTCCAGCTCGAACCCATGAGTCTGCGTAGGCTCGCACTCGGGCTCGCGCAAGCTGCGCGGGCGTCAAGATGTCCTGTCCTTGACTCGAGCCGAGAGAAACGCAGCGGCTGGAGGAGATTGGAGCATCTGCCGTGTCGCGGACACCGCCAGATGTAGTGGGCCCTGCAAGGGACTCGAGACGTGCTGACTTGTACGCCGGTCCTGACTGGTCTCGGCGGCCATGCCCACCGCCGCCGCCATCGCTGCCGCCATTGCCATCGCTATCGGGTCCCCCATCTTGTCCTGTGCGAGGCCTCTTTCTGGGTGAAGGCGGGTTGGGCGGGAACGGCCCAGTCTGGTGCGATTTGTCCATTGCTGTGATGAGTTGGCCGGCCAAGTTCAGCATCGCTTGCTGTTGCGAGTTCCACCTTGAGTTCCTTGAATGCGCGTGTTGGCGTTGCCTCTGCTATGCAGATTTCAGCGGGCCGCTGGTCAGGGGTCACGAAGACGGGGCGCAAATCAAAGGGAGAGATGTGGAACCTATCGCGAACGAATGCGCGGTGCAGATGTGGCTGCAAGCGAAGACTATTGTTGCTGATTGTGGACCGCGGGACTTGCCAACAGGGGTCGGTATGCATCGGGATCCTCTCCCGTGTGTCCCAGTCTGCTCAGAAGAGGACTAGACAGTGACGGAGGAGGGTCTGTGCAGCGAAAATATGTGCCCGAGGCTAAAGCTTGAGTGGAGAGGGCACCCGGCGGTACCGGGAGGAGAGGGTATAAAGAGACGTCTGTCCAAGAGCGAATCCGTCGAAATTGCAATGTATCAGTTCATCGTAACAGGGGGGAAAGCGGGGGTGGACGGTGAGAAGCGCATGAATCTCAGTGTCAGCTTGGGTGGTGAAGAAAACGACGTCCTACACGCAGCACTCGCGCAGAGGCCGCGGTGACTCAAACACCTACCGCCGCCGGGTCGTGATGGTTACCATCAGGCATCGGACTGCAGGGGCAAGAGGACAAGAGGAGGAGGATTCCGTGGTCAGTGAGGCGTCACAGGAAGCCTTGATGTCCTGCCGTGGCTTGATGTCGCGTGCGCCTCTGAGCAGTGTGGTCGCAGACATGCCCAGGATCGCGTTCCGTCGTCTCCACTCACCTGTCTACTCCCAGTCCATCTCCGACGCTGGCGAGCGAACCGGAGATCCCGACTCGTCGCCGATGTCGCGCACTTCTCCCGTTTTGTAGTCCAGCCTGCAATGATACCATTGGCATAGCGCGATCCGCCAGCTCCTGATCGTCTCGTTGCTTGCCAAGATATGTTGCAGTCCTTCGTCGCGCTCCCATACATTTTGAAGGGAACGGCCTATATAGTAGATACCTGTCTCCCTGCAGAAGTGTCGCTGGCAGGTGAAATGGTCTGATTGCGTCTTCCAGTGCGCGGGCCACTCGTGGCGTGGTGCCCAGAGCGACGGGTGCCTCGTCGGCATTTCGGAGTTGGGCATTTTGTATCGGTGTCTGTATTGATGGTGGTGGTTCTTGCGCGGGAAGGGAAAGTAGGCCGGTGGTTAGATGTAAGGGAAGAGACGAAGCCTCCGCAGTGAATGAAACTGGTTCAAGAGGGTGGGCAGTTTTATCTCGGCGGGAGGAGGCCACGGGCCTGGGCTCGAGCGCCGCCGGGAGGCAAGTGCTCACCTCGGAACAAGGCTGACTGCCAGTATAAATGGGAGAGAGCGAAGCTCAAGTCAGTTTGGTGTCCGTGTAGAGAGTGTAGGGTGTATTCTTGGCAATATCAAATGATGCACCGTGCACTCACCATTCTTAGTGGCGCATTGGCCAATGTATGCCGGCAGACCGCGGGACCCAGTGACCCAGTTGGTGCCATTGTTGACGTGGGTGCCGCTGGTGCCGTTGTTAACATCGACCCCGTCGGTGCCGCCGTCGGTGCTAGCGCTGCTCGTGGTCGGGCTAATGTCTTGGTCCCGAGTACTGCCGAGAGGCCGTCCCCAGGGGTGGCAAGGGACGCCCTTGTCGAGGCAGAAGCGGTGCCACCACCCCATGATACGAGGATGACCGCAGACGAAATCCGGGTCGGCAACGGCGTCACAGCGACTCCAAGCGTCGCCCGTGGCCTGGTTGAATCTGATTTGCCAGCACTCTTCGAAGGCGCCTCGGTCGCCCAAGTTCTCCGGCCGGGGGGGAGGGGTAGGGATCAATCGGGCAGGCATGCTGATAGAGAATTGGTAGAGATGACGATGTTCGGTGGTGTTGGGAGAGCGGAGGGATACGGGTGGGTGAGGCGAAAAGAGGCGCAACAAGAGCGAAGGAGGTGCACTTAGAGGCCGACACCAGTGTGGGTGGCATCGGTGCGTAGCTGGTGGTGGGAAAAAGGACCAGCAAGTGCGCAGCACACGCAATTGTCAGGTGCTGAAACGCTTTGGTGATGCTGAACGATGTGTGACTTACCTCGTGGATGGCAAGCGGTGAGACTAGCGTGGATGGCTAAGTGGCTGGAAGACACCAAGTGCAGTGGCGACATATGCCGGCAATGAGGTGAGACACAGTGGATATCTTGCGAGGCTTGAAGCGAGTTGCTGCGGGCGCGCATCTGTTGCACGATGGAAGGGGAGAGTGCGAATGGATGGAAACATGAGAACGGTGGCGGGTCGCTATTGAGCGCGACTCGGTCGTGATACTCACTGTGGGCAGCGCCTGAATGCGCTGTCAGAGAACGAGGCTCGTGCAAAGCTTGAGGCTGCTTACTTGGTCGACCGACTCAGGACGGATGGCGTGCTTGAATGCAGTGGTGGATGGGTTGGTATCCAAGAGTTGGAGTGGAACAAAAGGAAAGGACGAATCGCGCTGGCGCCTCCGCTAACACCGCCTGCCTGCCCACCCACCCACCCACCTGTTCCCCTGCGCGCCGCCTTTGTTCTGTGCGTCTCCTCGGCGGAAAGGGCGACGCGACGCGGCGGCGCTTGAGCTGGCCTTATTGCTTCTCACCCTCCAAGCGCGATCGGTACGTCTCGACTTGAGCGACTCGTCAAGCTGTGAATGCCAAAACTTGGCGGGCGACGATTTTGAAGCTAATGATACTTGCGAGTATTGACTCCCTGGACGTACTGCCCCGATCGACGACTCAAGCAGAGCCGGACCTAGCATGACGCGTGCGCGGACGTCGAGGAAGGGCGCCGCTGACGGCGGGGGCGGGTAGGCCTGGGCGCTTTTGACCGCGACAGTACCCAGAATAGGTAAAAGCTCACCTGCCTTGATGCTCCTGGAAGTTGTTCTACTTTTGCTCAGACTTGGGCGAAATAAGACAAGACACAGCAGCAGAAATGTCGCGGTTATGCGCTTCTTTGGCTCGCATGGTCGTTACCAAACCTCGTTTCGATGGTGACAGGCCCGGAAAGACTTCTCTCCTCATGAAAGCGACAACATCAAGGGCCACCGCACCACCTCACACGGTATGTACAGGTGTCTCAATGCTCGAAGCAGTGTCTCTTCTCACACGACCCTGGCCTTTCCTCGTCGGCGCAGCTGCGCATACACGCTTCTCGCGCCGCCTCATTGACCATTTAGTGCATCCTTCTGCAGCTTCAGTGTATCTCCTGCATTTCCTCTGTATAGGTCTCCTTCGCCTCGCCGTATTGAGACGGCTGCTCGGACGGACTAGGCTCAGGCAGCGGATGGCAGCTGAGCTTGGCGCGAAATTTCGTCTCCATGTACTCCCACATCGTGGTGTCGACTCTGACACCGGCAATCTTGAGCGTCTCCAGTGCCACGCCTTCGCCATTCTCGCCCCTCCTCTCCATCTCGAACATGAGAATTTGGGGCCACAATACAAAGTCCTGGCCGTCCTCGTAAGGGTCCTTCTCCCAAGTCTTGAGATCCTTCTCCGACCAAGGCTCGGCCGCCCAGTTGGGTTCCTCCAAGGGAAAGCCAGCCCACCCGCCCTTGAGAGTCCGGAGCACGCCGAGGTGGCGTAGCTTCGGACACAGACGGCGACTTGCTTGCGAGGGAGTCAGTATCATGAGCGTCTCTGCGAGCATGCAGTTCCCCATGTCCTCGGGTGCGCCATCCAGGTCAAAGGAGAGCGTAAGCGTTTCCAGTTCCGACCATTGCATGAGCGCTCGAGGGAGAATGTTGACGTCGTGCTTGTCCCAAATGTGGATGTATGCCTTCTTGACCGCTGGGCATTCTATGCTTGCGGCAATCTTGGCCGTGGTGTGAATCGTTTCCAGTATAGGCATCGAAGCCCACCAGCGCCTTGGTTTGGGCACCTCGCCTGCGACGAGGAGCTCCTTGAAAACCATGAGTACATCGTCTTCGGGCGTGCACGGCGACATGGACGCCTTCTCGAGGCGGCGAAACGTCCTGTAGTGCAAAAAGGGCCTCATAGGCACTCGCACGCTTTCGAGGTATTCTGCGCGTCGGGGCAAGACGAGCCATATGACTCGCAGCCACACATTGTTGTCTTTTAACTTGACATCATCGTACACCAGCCTGACTACGTCGCTGGCAAGCTCCTCGAAGAGATGGCCAATGCCCTGTGCGCGAAAGCGGGGGATCGATGCATGTACGCAGCAACGTACAGGGCCCAGCATCACGAGCTCTTTGGGTCGAGCCAGAGTGGCGTTTCTGCCATTTCTGCGTCGTGCCGGGCTGGACCGAAAGTCGAGGCCGTGCGCAAATGCAAAGTTGATCTGGAGGTAGTCCAACTTGTCGGTGTGATAGAGGAGTTCAAAATGGCATCGGTGGTTTCATGGCCCGAAAGATTGACTGCCGGGTCAGTGTGCTCGTGCTCGCGCCATTCCTCGTACTCCTGGTCGGTAGCAGCTCCGTCTTCAGAGACGTGGGCTGGCTCTTTGGGCCTCTGATTCGCGCGGAGCTTGGGATTCGCGCCGAACTTGGGATGGTTGTTGCAACTGTCACAATTGCAGTACGCAAACTCGGACAGTGCGACTCCGACGAGTGACTTTTGGGACCGATGCAGTAGCTCTAGGCTGCTTTTGAGCGTCTCTGGACCACGGACCGTGGTCAAATCGACATTATTGAGAGTGCTGCCCGAACGTTCGTCGCATATGGCCAGCATTGAAGAGAAACGACGATCGATGAGACGATCCGTGGCCTCGTCATCGACTTCGACGTTGCTGTGGTTGTCTCCGGTGTCGTCGGTGCTGTCGCCGATCCGGCTGAATTGAGAGAGAAATACGTCCCTCCAGAGGTGGGGCGTGCTGACCGCCACTGCTCGAAAGGAGTGACACACCTGTGCCAAGCGAATGCGTACGTCGACACTTTCGATGCTCTCAAAGATGAGAGTGATGATGCCTTCTGGCAGCGTCGCAAAGGATGTTTGTTCGGTGCATTGTATGGAAAGCGCCATCTGAGGCTCGTCTGCGTCGTGGACGGCATCGGCAACGGGGTCGTGGCCCTCTGCGTCTCGGGGGGCGTCGTGTCTCATCGGGCCGTTGAGCTGCGTCATTGGTCAAGCGGTGGATCGTGAGTCGGCAGAAGGGACCGATGGCTTGAGGCCGTTCACTATGATGCCGTCACGGTTGGCTATTGGCAACACTGGAGTGTTGGAAAGAACGAGACGAAGGCGGTGACAACTTGATGTCCTCGCTTCACACGGCTTCGGTCCAGCCTAGCCTCCCTTGCCGCACTACCTGCACTGCCACGGCCCGCACTGGCCTCTCTGCGAGGGCGCGGCGCGGTGACGCTTTCAAGTCACTCAAGTCAGGCCATTCAATGCAGCAACAAGTCTTCGTTCTGTACCAACAAGCTTTTGTGTGATGCTGATGAGAAGGAGATACGGCATTGGGTCTCACTACTGCATCGCCTACATGGCACAGAGCGGACGTCGAACGGCATGCATGCTCACCAACTAGACTTGGAATCTCCCCTTCCCAGTGCGAAGAATGTAAATCGTAGATGCATTGAAACGTATCGAGTCTCAAGGGTCGTGTCTAGGGAGACGTACAAGCGGGCCGAAAACTGAAAAGGGTAGAGTGGGGTTCGGATCACTTGCTTGTAGAGTCGAGTGGGCGACTCTTGACTACCTGGCTCGTGGGCGCGTTTACGTGGTCGTGACAACTCGATGTCGTGCGTTGCACGGGAGCAGGTCGAGACCGGGAGGAGTGTGAAGTGTTGCGCTTTGTGGAACGGTTCAAGCTTCCTAGCATCCGGGAGAGATCAGAGCCGACGTTCGTGGTGACTTTGGGTCACGTCGTGGGCCAAGGCTTAGTCGAGAGGCTCTCAGAAAGAGAGTCGTTGTTCATCCTATCTTTGATCGTATCTTGAGGCGAAGACTGTTCCACGCAGTGAGCTAGGTGTACATCCAGCCCTGGGCCAACCAGACCATGGGCGGGCAAGACGCGTGATCGCGAGGTGAGTATATGCGCATCGAAGGCGATAGTGCGGCTGTATGCTGCGACATGTGACTCACAGGAAGCTCACTGACTATTCGGAGTCTGCCTTGCCATGTCCCTCGGAGTTGCTTCTCCCCTCTCCCGACCTCGCACTGCTAGAGCCATTGTGCCCGCTGGCTCCGCCATCGAAACCAGCCTTTTGGAGGGCAGCGTCCAATGCATGGTAGGAGTCCCTTGACCCTCGCTTTCCCGCTACCGGAACGAGCTCCATCTCCAAGGGAAGGTAAGGACTAGGATCCTTGCCTGGAAGTGTGTCTGGTTGACGCCAATAGCAAAGATTGCCCTTGCTCTTGCAGAAGTCTTCCCAGTGGTGACGCACGGTGCGATGCCCATCAACGTCGGGATGGCGACGGAAGAGGTCCGGTGTCGTGATTGCCGAGCATCGTTGATGGGCTGTGCCTTGGAAGTCGTCGTACTTCTTCTGCCAAAAGTCGAGCCACTCTGAGCGAGGCGCATTGAGGGGAGGCGAGTCAGCGTCGACCAGGTGCTGCAGGTGTCGTTCGATGCCAGGGGGGGCTTGGGCTCTTTGCGGGGGAGTGGCAGGCAGCGCTGCGGCGTGCATGAATGGGAACAATCGTGGAGGGTCGAGGGAAGGTCCGCGCGGAGGGGTGACAGGCAGTGGGTCCATGGTGAGCTGGACAAGGTGCTTGATGGAGGCTTGCGGGGTACTTGCGGGAGGGGAAGCAGTTCGGTGCAGAGGACTCGTGAGGCCAGCTGAAGAGCGTTGGGAGTTGGGTGCGTACGCTGTAGGGTCACAGAAGATGATGGGATCCACAATGAGTGGCAGGCGTGAGATGGTGAAGTGGACTTGAGACTGAAAAGTAAGGGAGACTTACTCGTGCCCACCAAGTGCAAATGGCGGCAAGTACGCGACCGTTGTCCCGCAGTGAGGATAATAAGGCGAGCTCTGCTTCAATCTTGTCATTGCCTTGACCTTCACACGCCAACGGTCAGTGTGCAGTCCTGTTCATGGTCCGCGTCGCGTGGGTGCGTGGCTGAGCCTCAGTATTCGCTCATCATTCGATGACCGTGCGGTGGGTGGGCTGCGTAAGACTGAGCTGCCTCTCCCCCCCCCCCTTCCGCTGCGTTCGAGCCGGATGCGGGGGCCATCGCCGATGGTCAAGGGGTAATTGAAGTCCCTGAGATGATAATGTAGCGTGATAAAGAGTGGAAAAGCGTGTCATATCAGCTGCAACGCTCGCTCTCTTTCTCGCTCTCTCTCTCTCGTGTCCGCACTCCTTCTCACGGCGCGGACCGTGGCGGGCGACGCGACACGAAGATTTAGGTACGCGGCGCACGGAGCAAGGGCAGCCAGGTCACGTATTTCGAGCGCCTGCAGCGGCTCGAGGTTCCCCGTCAGCGCTTCAGCATACCCCACAGCAAGAGGAGACAACGCAACGCGATGTGGATGGCTGAGTCTGTGTGCTCTTTGCTCTGCCCATAAGAAGGTCAAATGCGATGTATTTCCTGGGTTTAAAGGGAAGCTAGCGAGCGTGCCGTCACGAGGGATGTATAGGGATCTCGAAGTCTCAAATCAAGGGCGACCAAGGCACGTTCCAGGTCTAGTAACTGGAAGAGGCGAGACTTTTCCACTGTTGCTTGACCCTCAGTCGGGGTCGGGGTACCCAGCAGGGTCAGGGTAGCAGGTGATTTTGGCGCGGAACGTCTTCTTGATGCGCTCCCATACGCTGGGCATGACGTGGAAGCCAGCCAGCTTGACGCTCTCCAGCGCCGCTCCCTTGCTGCCTCCGCCCCTACGCTGCGCCTCCATCGCGATGATGTGCTCCTTCAGCTCGGGCATCTTGCCGTCCCCATAGGGATTCTCCTTGAACGTACGTATGCCCTTGTCCGACCAAGGCTCCGCCGCCCAATTGGGATCCTCCACCTTGTACCTCATGTTGTCCTGCTGGTGCGTGCGGAGAAGACCAAGGTGGCGGAGCTGGGGAGCAAGGCGGTGCGTCACCTCGCTTGGCGTGAGAAGCTTCGCGATGATCTCAAGCATGAGCGTTCCCATGTCGTCATGACGGGCGCCATCGAGGTCCATGGAGAGCGTGAGCGACTCGAGGTTGGGCCACTCCTTCAGAACCAGCGGCAAGGTGTTGAGGCAGCGGGCATCGCGGACATGAAGGTGGGCGACCTTGACTGCTGGGCAATCGATGACGTGGGCCAGGGTGGGCGTGGTGTTGATCGTCTCCAGAGCGGGCATACCAAACCGGTACTTGCGCATTGTGTCGTCGTGCAGGCGCATGGGGAACTCGGGAAAGACGGCGCCCTCATTGCCTTCTTGGTTAAGCCAGTCGCAGGGAGACAGTGCGGCCTGCTTGAGGACGGGAAAGGTTTTGAAGACGCCCGTTGGCTTGGGCGCAATGGGAAGGCAGCAGCGTTCGAGCTCCTCAGCGCGCTCGAGGAAAAGCATCGTTGCCCACGTTCCCCAGACCTTGTCGTCGCTGTAGAGGCTGTGGTCAAGAAAGGTAAAGTCGGTGACCTTGCTGGCTAGCGCCATGAAGAATGTCAGGAGCTGCTGCTGACGAGGCGTAAGAAAGGGGAGCCACTGCTGCGGGCGGTGAAGGCAGCACAGCGTAGGGCCCTTTAAGACGATCTCCTTGGGATGCGCCATGGCTATTCCTTTGAGACGCATCAAGTTGGCCGGGATCGCCAGTCCGTGTGCAAAGGAGAAGTCCAAGTGGAGGAATTGCAAGTCCGATGCTGATCGGAGCAATTCGAATAGGGTGAGGACGACCTCTTGGACAGTCGAGTCAAGGTTGATATCGGTATGTTGGTGCTTCCTCCATTGCACGTAATCGTCGCTGTTCCTGTCAAAGTTGTAGCCCCTACCGCCCGTAAAGGTCCGCACAAGGTCCAGGCCGTACTGAGGGTGTGTGGCGCACTCTTCGCATCGACAAGCCGTCTTCTCGGAGAGTGTGAGGCCGACGAGTGACTTCTTGGAGCGAAGAAGAAGCTCGAGGCTATTCTTGAGCGTCTCCGAGCGACGAAGGTGTCTCAGATTGACATGCTTGATGGTGCTTCCCGTGCGTTCGTCGCAAAGAGAAAGCAGCGAGGCGAGTCTACCGTCCACAAGCTCATCGTCGCCGCATTCGTGGCAGGAGCAGGCTGGGTGGACGTCGTACCACAGACGCGGTGTCTTGAGGGCGACCTCGCGAAAAGAGCGACTGACGCGTGCCAGCTCAGCACGGGCCTGTGTATGCTCGACGTTTTCGAAGATGAGCAAGATGATTTCAGTGGGCAGATGTGCGATCGACGGCTTTTCGGGGTGTTGAGTCGAGACTATAGTCGCCACAGCGTCGGATGCGCTGGCGGCAGTGTTGCGTTCCTTTGCCTCGTCGCCGCCTCGAGGCGCGTCGTGTCTCAGTGCGTCACTAGGCGTGCTCATGGTGTGTGGTCGACGTGCCCACACGAGGGGCAGAGCTGCTGCTGATGAGTTTCGCTAGAGGTTGAGAGAGCGTTGAGTGGGACAAATGTGCGTTGAGAGTGACGGCGCGAGTAGAATTCGTGAGAAAGGAAGCCAAGTCACGACCAGAGAGCAAAACCCACTCAGCCCCTTCTTCTCCAAGGCGGCGTGCGCCACTGCCTGGGCCGTGCACCCGCACCCGCACCCGCAACCGTCACGTGATGGTCGCGGCCGCGGTCAGTATCATGGTTGGTTGAGAACGATGGGCATACAGTCATTGATGGCTACTCTGATCCCTTGATGCGCCCACCTGCCGAAAAAAGGATCCTCACCCAAGTCTGCGGAGCGCTCTCCGGCGGGCCCGTCAGGCCATGTCCACAAACGGAGAGGATCAATGCTATGGTATTTCCGAGCTACGTAACTACGCCGTCTCAGTTTCAAACTAGTACAACTCCTTTTGCGTTCCAAGCGACAATTTGCTGTGCTCGACTGGATCCTGGTCTCAACTACCAAAGCCAATGAGTCTTGGCGAGCCTCCGCAGGCGCATACAGACTACTCATGTGATCGCCACAAACACCCCACTGATCACTTTGGCTACTGTTTCCGTCAGGCCGATCCCTGCCCCAGCGGGTCGGGATGGCAGCTCACGTTGGCACTGGTGGTCTTTCGAAGCGCACGCCACAAAAAAGGCTTGACCCTGATTCCTGCCAACTTGATCGTTTCCAGCGCTGCAACACGGTAGCCCCTTCCCTTGGACTGGCCCTTTCCCCGCTGCCGCTCCATCTCAAGGATATGAGCGGGTAAAGCGGGCATCTTGCGGTCCCCATATGGGCTCGTGCGATAGTGCTCTTGATCATCCTGGGACCAAGGCTCTGCAGCCCAAGATACGACTTCGTCGATGAAGCTGCCATGAGTCATGATGAAGCCAAGGTGGCGGAGTTTTGGGAGGAGACGGCGGTTGTCCTTCGAAGTCGAGGGTGTCAGAAGCCACAGCACGGATTCGAGCAGCACGGTCCCAGGACCCTCGCGAGAGTAGATGCGACCCAGGGAGATCGTGAGCGTCTCCAATTCGGGCCAAGCACCCAGCGCCTTGGGCAGGAGCTCCAGATGTTCTTCATCCGCCACGTGCAGATAAGCTACTTTGACGTTGGGGCACTCGATATGAGCCGCGATCTCAGCCGTGGCATGCATGCTCACCAGGGCGGGCATCGAGAACCAGAAGGGCCCCTGTGCCCCATTTATGTCTTCGAGCGGTGGAGGAGGAAGCTCCTCCCTCCTGATCATGCGGGCATTTCGAGGCATCTGCGCGTTCGTCATTGATGCGTGCTTGAGTCGCGGAAATGTCCTGTAGTGTCCGAGGGCCTCTATGGGGATCCGGCAGCTTTCGAGGTAGGGCGCACGTCTGATGAAGACGATCCATACCCATCGGAACCACTCGATCTCGTTTTCAAACTCAGGCTTGGCTAAAAGGGTCGAAGTTGAGTATGACGATTTCGCTCGAAACTTGGTCGAGGAATGGCCTGATTTGCGCGTCGCGCTTGCTCGACTTGAACGGAGGCATTTCGGCTCGGTGTGAGCAGCATCGGAAAGGACCTCGCAGAGTCAATTCTCTGGGACGAGCCAAGATGGGCCGTCGCGCAAGGCTTGTCGTGAACTCGATGCCATGTAAGAATGAGAAGCGCAAGTAGAGGGAGTCTAGGCTTGAAGCACCACGTAGTAGCTCGAAGAGGGAAACGACAACCTCTTGACCTGCGGCATCGATGCTGAGATTGGTGTGCTCGTAAAAAGCCCATGCCATGAGCTCTTCCATATCCTCTGGGGTATGCTTGGTATCCTCGAAGAAGTACTTGAGGCATACGCCGCATTTGCAGAAGGCATTCTCGTTCACTTCGAGTCTCGTCAAGGAGCTCCTGGAGCGTTGGAGCAGATCCAAACTGTTCCTGAGTGTCTCGGCCTCGTAGGTCTTGCGCAGGTCGGCATACATGATGGTGCTCTTTGAACGTTCGTCGCAGCGAAGTGAATTGGCGATCAGCAGTTTTGCCGTCCTCGCTGAGCTCGAAATCGCGCACGTCTCTCCACAGACTGCTTGTCTTGAGGGCGCAGTCACGCCAAGATCGACAGACTTGCGCCAACTGAATGCGCGCGGTAACACTCGGAGTGTACTCAAAGACGAGAGCGAGGATGTCGTGTGGGCAGTGCGCCACCGAGAGTCGCTGGCCACATTGCAGGTTTGAACCGTTTGACTGGGTGTATGCAGGGTCTCGAGGAACGTCGTGACCGTTGGAGGCGTCGTCCCGCGCAGCGTGTTTCAGAGCGTCGGCAGGCTCGGTCATGCTGCGTGTGCTGGTGTGGTGCGGAAAGACGAGGGAGCGATGCGAATCTTGTTGGAGGCGTGGAATGGCTTTCGGGAACAGGTTGACGGGGCCGTCACTCGTGTTGCTGGAGTGGCTCGTGAAGAGAAGAAAGGAATGAACAAAGGCAGAGGCAAGCACGGCCTTGGCTGGACGGCTGGCCGTTGCCCAGCGCGTCACGTGCTGCCGCTCGGCTAGCCCGCCCGCTCTCCTACGTAAGTAGCACGTAGCCAAGCAGCGGCTGCTTCACTCCCAAGTCTGCTGCGATCTAATGTTGGGTGCAAACAGGCAAGGTCTATGGTTTGCTATGTATATATTCCAAGGGCCTCGGCTGCAGCGTCGTCACAGAATTGATCGACGTTTCGAATCTCTCGGCACACCCTCGCATCAAACTCTCGTGGTCTCTTCGCAAGCAAAGAGCTGAGGATACACTTTGCGCTGCACGCTCTGCCCCTCATGCGCCTGCTCGTGAGGGAGACTCCTGCGCGAGCGGATCGGGATGGCAAGTCACCTTGGTATGCGAGTCTTGTACGAGTTCACGCCACAGCTGAGGCTCGACGCTGATGCCAGCCAACTTGAGAGTCTCGAGCTGTCCGCTGCCTGCCATCTCGATGATGCTGGCAGGTAGGGCAGGCATGTAGGCGTCCTCGAATGGGTTCTTCTTCTTCCAGAACCGCAAGTCTTTCTCCGTCCACGGCCGCTCAACCCAATGAGGCTCTTCCCATGTGAAACCCTGCCCGTCTCTGTACAGGGTGCGAAGGAGACCCAGGCGACGCAAGTTGGGCGCCAAGCCGCGCTCGAGGAGCTCCAAGACGTCTTCCAGCAAGTCGTCACCGAGTCCTTTCGGGGCGTCAAGAAGATCTAGCGAGACTGTCAGGGCTTCGAGTAGAGGCCAACCTTCGAGGACCTGAGCGAGCAAGTCGACGTCGGCGATGTTCTTCAAGTGAAGGTAAGCTACCTTTACCGCTGGGCAGTCAGCCTTGAGAGCGAGGTCCGGCGTGCTGTGCATGGTGCGCAAGGCAGGCATTGCGAACCAGTGAGGACGCGGTTGATACTCTTCGTCCGTCATGGGAAACTCTTCGAAAGACAGCCTCGCATGATCTGGAAGCTTCGAAGCATATTTTGCCAAGGATGCCACCTTGAGGCGTGGGAAGGTGCGAAAGTGAACCCAGGGGGTGACGGGGATGAGGCACCTCTCCAGGAATTCGGCACGTCGGAGAAAGACGCTCCACATCATTCGAAGCCAATCGGTCTCTGCATGTTTGAGCAGGCACTGGGCGTAGGACAGCTTGACGACATCGCGGGCAAGTTCCTCGGCAAAGGTGATGAGTTGTGCCTCGCGCAGACCGTAGAGGGTACGATGACCACAGCAGGGCGTGGGCCCCACGAGATGCAGTTCCTTTGGTCGAGCCATGAGAATTGGTTTGCCTTTGCCACCCAATGCTGGAATGTGCAGAAAGCTGAAGCCGTGCCCAAAGGAGAAGCGTATGGAGACGACGTCGAGACCACGAGCTTGGCACAAGAGCTCGAGCAGCGACTCTGTGACTTCTTGTCCTGAGTATTCGATGCGCTCATCCGTATGAGGATGAGCGGGGCATGCTTTGCCCGCCTTGTAGTCGGAAGAGCCTGCGAAGTCGAGACAGACTCTGCACTCGCAAATGGCATACTCGGATACCAGGAGCACTTTGAGAGAAGCCTTGGAGCGTTGTAGTAAGTCGAGGCTGTCCCTCAGCGTCTCGGGAGTCTGAATGTCCTGCAGGTCGGCATACTCGATGGTGCTGCCGGAGCGTTCATCGCAGATGGCCAGCACCGACGCAAAAGGGCGATCGTTGTCTTCTTCCTCTGTGCAATAGCTCTCGCGCACTTTCGTCCAGAGGCTAGGCGTGTTGATGGCGACGCTAAGGAAGGAGCGAGAGACTTGCGACAGCTTAATGCGAGTGGCGATGCTGTTGACTTGTTCGAATATGGTGGTGATGATTTCGGCTGGCAGGCAAGTGACGGATCGTGGGCGGCTACGCTGAGCAGAAGCGATCGAAGCGTGCTGGATAGTTGCCGTGCCGTGGCAGAGGGCTGGTTGGTTGGCGGTGCCGCCAGCACGCTCCTTGGTCTCGTCAGCGTCGCCGCCGCCTTCTGGCCCAGCATGTCTCAGTGCATCGCTAGGCTCGAGTCATGGTGGGCTTGGTGGGTTGATACCTAGACGGGCAAGGGGTGGATGTCACGGTCTTGAATCTGGTCACACGCACTCGCTGCAATGTGCCTGCTCGATGATAAGATCAAGAATTCGCAACGTAAACCAACCACTGAGCGGCCCGAGCGCAACCAAATCAACGCCTCTTTGAAGGGCCATGGGAACGGCGAGCAGGGCGGGTCGTGTCACGTGACTCCGTTGTGCTCAATCGAATAGCGAGCTGCCTCTCTGGTTGCTGAGGAATGACGTGCATACATGCCACTGAACAATCGTCTTCTCCTCTTCCATCAGGTGTAAGTGGAGCCCAGGGTCCACATCTGAGCCAACCCCATCAGCAACACCGAACGTCACGCCACAGAATCCGCCGTAGAAAGACAGCTACATCACTCTCGCTTTGGCGCTGGCCCGCCAGCGCCTCCCTATTCCTCACGAGTGCTGTGTACTCCGGATCTACAGAACGGGTATCAAGGCCAGACACTGGACGCATTATCTGTTACAATGACGAAATACTACATGACTCTAACGCGCAGGAACCCAAACTCTACAAACTGTCCTTGCGATAGCGACCTCTGTATGCCACTCTTAGGCGTGTGATGCGCGTGGGCTTTGAGCAAACTTGTCCCTCGCTGCCGCCATTGAGCAAAGTGGGGCGAGTCAGGCGTTAGTGAGAGCTTCAACCTTCCTCGACGACGACGACGACGACGACGCTGCGCAGACTCACCCGCAACCCTTCTCTCTCTCTCATCCCCAGATCTCGCTGGACCTGCAGTTGCTGTGGTTCGCGCATCGCACATGCCCGTCGCAATTGCCAGTGAGGGTAATGTACGTCGGACCACCTGGGAACTGGTCGAAGCGCCACGTGTGGCCTACAGTCTTGGCCTTGCCGCACAATCGAGGGAAGTAGGCAGTACCTTCCCAATTATTCTGATCACTGGGACGTGTCTTCCAATCGTAGTTGTCGCCTCCGGTGAATTTGGCTACGGCCTTTTGCATCAGGGTGGGTAGCCCGTCGTTGTTGATGTAACCGGTGATCTTGACGGTTGGAGTACACTTGCGGCAGTTGGTCACCCCGCCCAAGGCGGTGGTCGCGCAGAGCAAGACCAGAGCTGCGGCCAAGACGATGGGAGAAAAGCGCATGGTGAGTGGCTAGTGTGGAATGGTAGCGTTGGGAGGGAGCGAGGCAAGGAAAGACCAAGAGGGAACGCTGCGGGGAGGTGGTGGGTGCGTAGAGATCGTCGACGATGAAGTTATACCGTTCTTTCCTTGCCTTTATATAGGCTGGCAAAGTTCAATATCGCTCGGCCTTACGGCCACGGCCACGGCAATATCAGCTACAATGCCGACTTGCAGGCACGGCCGCCGCAATGCCGGCATTCGCCGTTTCAGGTAAGACGACGGTGGCGGTGCACGTAGCTGCTGGAGGATGTTCCCGGCCGGGAGACTTTTACGCCCAACTTGTTCCGCACCATCGGAGTCGGAGACATCCTGACCACCATCTTATTCTCCGCTTGCATTCCCTGTACGTCCAATACGCCACGACCCAAGTTTTCCGCGCCGGCGGAAAGCATGTCTCAGAAGTGCCTGCCTCCGCGCGGGAGTGCTGTCTTGGGCGATGCAGGTCCCAGAGCTCGTCCGACTTCAAGGACAAGGCCCAAATGTGCGGAAACGCTGCCACCGTCTCGACACTGTACACCTTCCACCACTTGCCCCGGGGGATCCGCGACGGTTTCGCTATCAGGGACTTGCGGGGGGCGCATGCGACGCCACGTGCGCTTGGACGGGTATATCATGGGCTGAGGCCCGGCGTAGGAGGCCAAAGCAAAGGGGCGAGGGAGGGCTGCAACGTGCTGAGCGGGTCTTGCGGGGCTCCGAGTGCAGGGCGAAACAGCACGATGTTGGCCTTGCGAGCGAGCCAATGCGCTTAGGGGCGGAACACGCAGGAATGCTCTCCCGAGGAGCTGCTGGTTATGTTGTGGGGAGAGTCTAGACCAAGATGCGCCATCCTTTGACCTGCTCTGGCCGCGTGTATGCCGTACGTGCGCGCCTCCAGAGACGACCTGACGCCATGATGCTCGAGTGTCTGCGCAGAGAAACCCGACGCCACGTTGCTCGAGCGCCGGTCCCAAGTCGATGATAACACATTGTAATGCCCCGGACGCCGATCCCAATGCCCTTCCTGCCGCCTCTGCATCCATTGGCAGTCTCATCACTTCTGCCGCGCATCCGCAGCTTCTCATCCTCTACGGGTATTTTGCCCTCATTGGCTGGCTACTGCAGCGCATCCTACTCCGCTCCATCCTCACGGGCACTCGCTGGGCCGACGTACGCCTCGCTCCCTCTTGGCACCCTGCCCTCTGGTCTTCCCTCAGCGCCCTCAGCCTCTCCTCGACGTGGTACTACATGTTTCGCTACTTTAGCCACTCGTACGCACAATGGGAGGCCAATGCCAACTTCACCTCATATGGACTGCCTACTCTCCCTACCTGTAGTGGCAACTTGGCTTCTGTCCTGACCTCACACGCCGAACGCAACTGCCACGTCTCCCTCGCCGCCTCTTTTTTCCAGCGATGTGCCCTCTGGCTGCGCGATACCAGCCTCTTTCGCGATGCCTGGCTCCTCGTCGTCCGTGATGAAGCCAACTGGTGGTGGAGCGTAGAAGTATGCCTCTTTACTGTCGGTGCATGGGTCGTCTTTCTCCAGACGCAGCGTCGTCGCTCCGGTGTACCTCAACTCTGGGCATATATGCTCCTCGGTCAGACCGTCGCCATCTCCTTTGCCGCAGCACTCTTCCACCTCGCACTCTCTCTGCGTCCCTTGCCTACGGGTAGCCTCGCACAGAGTGCCGCTCTGACGGCCGCATCGGGTGAGGGAGAGCCGGGTTTGGTCACCAAGTTTGAAGAAGAAGTCATCGATGCAAAAGTCACAAGGGCAAGCAAAGCCTCGTCGTCGTCGTCGTCGTCGTCGTCAGCAGACCGCCACATCGTCAAGCAGAGGACCACCACTCGCTACGCCCTGCAACCACCAAGCACCCACCCATCCCTGGCCTCGCGCCTGCTCCTCTGGAGCATCGTCTCCCTGGCTGCTTTGGGCGTATGCAAGCGTCCCTCGACGCTGGGTGGTATTCTACTGATGCATCTCGCCCCCGTCATCGTCACTCTCCCGCGCGCCCACCTGCACCGCTTTGAGCACTACCTCGAGGAACACTGGCTGCGTCCTGCTCCAGGAAGCGACGACGAGGCAGCCACGCACGCGAGCAACGAACGACTGAAGCGTCTGCTGCGGCCCTCGCGTCTCCTCGCCGCCTTGGCAGCGTATGGCCTGGCTCTCAAGGCGACGACGACGTGGAAGCTCCTCACACTCGTGCAGACTTCGGTGCCCGTATACGAGCGCGTACACAGCGGCACCACGCGGATTCTCCTCAAGATCTTGTACCCAATTACGTTCCACTCCCACCCCGCACAGAGCAGCATCAGCAGTGATGCCGTCTGTCTGGCGCTGATCACCATGGCATTCATCGCTACAGATGCGGTGACGCTCCCACGCAGTCTGGGTGGTAGGTGGTACCTTCGACGTGCGACGCGCCAGTCCCGTGCAAGGCAGTGGGATGTCCCCGCACTGGCATTGCTCCTGCTCACGCCGATTCTGGGTCCCAGTACGGCGTTTGCTGCATGGGCGGCAGTGAGGGAGCACAGCATCGAAAAGGCAGAGGCCAAGGACGAGGCGCAGCTGAGGAAGCATGCGGGTGAGGGAGTGGGACTCGTTGTGAGCGAGCAGGAAGAGGTCGTTGTATACGGCGGGTAGGCGGGATAGAAGTGAGATGATGACGATTTCCATTGCAAATTGTTTGTGCGATTGCGACTGCGCTTCGTTTGTATACGACTGCGATCCATGTGCCGCCGCGAATACCAAGCACTCTCTCCGCATCCCGCGTCACTGGCCCGCCTTGACGACGCGATCGATCCACTCGCTACACTGGCCCAGGTAATTGGCGGCTCACAAAGCCTCTCCACCTCTTTCCTCGTGAGGACACCGGCAATCTCCTTGTCCTCGAGGAGTACCTCTGCCAGGGGTCTGTCCTCGGTGAGTGCCGTGCGACAGGAATCGTACACTACGTCGTGGGCATACTGCCTCCCGAGCTTGGCGCCTACAGCCATCATGACTGCCTCGCTGACGATGAGTCCCTTGCTCATCCCCAGATTGCGCCTCATCGCCTCGGGAAAGACTTGCAGTCCGCCCGCTAGGAAGTCGACCTGGGAGATGGCGGCCGACGCCCAGTTCATGACGAGGGGGAGTTGGATCCAGATGATTTCCCATGGTCCTGTACCGCGCTCGTGTTCCGATTGGAGGGCGTCGAGGAGTGCGGCGACGCCCTGTCGGACTGATGCCGCGCAGGCGTGGATATACACGCAGGAAATGGGGTTATTCTTCTGCGGCATGGTGGACGAGGAACCGCGGTGCGGGACAAATGGTTCCCCCACTTCACCGACTTCCGTCTGGCTCATGAGCTTCATGTCTGTAGCGAACTTGGCGCATGTGCCCGTCAGGAGACCCAACCACGTCCCCACTTCGGCGAAACGGTCGTGCTCCGTATGCCAGGATATATCCGCAGGGTGTAGGTCCAGCTCCTTTGCGAGGGCGTTGTGCGTGGCGATACCCTGCGGGCCGAGTGTAGCGAGGTTTCCCGCTGCGCCGCCGAATTCGAGTGTGAATACGCGGGGTTTGAGCTCCGCGAGACGCTCGAGGTGGCGCCGAAAGGTCGATACGAAGCGCGCGAGCTTGAACCCAAATGTAATGGGTACGGCGTGTTTCAGGTTGCTTCGCCCAGGCATGGGCGTAGCGCGATGCTCCTCTGCGAGGCGCTCCAGGTGGGCCACTGCCGCACGCAGCTTCCCCTCGATGAGGGCGAGCCCCTCCCGCACTTGGAGGACCGTGGCGGTATCGGTGATATCCTGCGTGGTTGCACCCCAATGCGCCCACTCTCCGTGCCTATCCGCGCATACACGCACCAAGTGCTGCACTATACCCAATACGGGGTAGCCAATGAGCTCTGTAGCGCGCTTATACGCTTCGAAGTCTACTTCCGAGGTGTCGATGCAGTGTCGTTGGATCTCCTCGGACGCAGCGAGTGGGATGAGCCCCAAGCGCGCTTGAACACGAGCGAGGGCCGCCTCGATGCGGAGGTAGGTGAGGACGCGGTGAGAGTCGGAGAAGATGGAAGTCATCTCGGAGGTGCCAAAGATGTTTTCGTAGGTGCTGTGGAGCATCGTGGGCGGTGTGTGTGGGTGTGTGCGTGGGTGTGGCCTGCTTGACGGAAAGAGAGGTGTGTGGATGGTATGACAGGGAGGGGAGTCACTCGCCGCCGTTGCCTCGCTTCTTATACTTCAAGACGCCGAGGGTCACACGGTTGCGCGTGGGAGTGTGTTGGTCCGTGCGAGGCACGAGCCACCGTGATTACTTGCCGTGACTGGATGCGCATCGGCGTGGCGTCGTGGCGTCGTGGCGGCGGCCCTTTTGCTCCCTTCCTTTTGGTTCTTACCTGGTCGCGTCGATTCGATCAAGCGTGGTCATCGCACACCACAGTTGAGTGCGCCGACGCAAACATCATCATCATCAGACTGTCATCACGCGCAAAGCACAGCACCGAGGCACGCGGGAATCGACATCTATTAGGTAGGTAGCTAGGTAATCCGTGACAGGTGAGGTGACGCCAAGGATGTAGTGAGTGCGGCGAGCGCAGTTCCGGAATCTATGTAGGGCCTCTATGCAAGTAAACAAGTCTGCACGTCACCATCAACCCTGCGGCACGCCGCCACGCTTCGTGCCCTTGATCGCCCTTGCAGTAGCCGCTACTCCCGCATGGTACACGACGCCATCCATGACTTTGCTCACTGTCCGCGTTACGGCCGCCTGAACGCCCGTCGCCTCTGGGTGGAGCGTGCCACCACCGCGCGCAGGGTTCAGCCCGAGGACACGCACGCAGATGCTACCAGAGGGGTGCTGGATCCTCACCTCTGCAGAGGTTGACACGCTCTTGAAGGTGGCGCTAGGCCGATGCCACGCCACTTCGTTGACGACCGACCCACGCAGTAGCGCCGCGCCAGCCGTACAAATGGCGCCTGTTACGGCATAGGCTGCGTGCGGGGTAAAAGGCGTGAGGTAGCGTGCGCTCAAGGTGGCGTCGGCGGCGGCGGCGGCATCGGCATCGGCGTGCGAGTCACCCAAGGGCGGTGCGACAATTGCAATCTTGGGGAGCACCCCATCCCTGGGAAAGCCCAGTTTCGCAGCTATGACTGCGCGTATACGGTGCACTTTTGCGACTGCGAGACGGGACTCGCTCGTCTCTAGTTCAGCGAGGTCCAGGCTTTCGCTTAAGCCGACGTCGACGGCACGCAGGAAAATGACGGGCACAGCCATATCCACTACAGAGAGGGGCACGCCCTCGACTAGGTCGCGCACATTTCCAGTGGGGAGGAGGCGTCCCGTCTTGCTCCCGATTGTCTCTTGGAATACCAGCGAGACGGGCACATGTGGCTTGGCTAGTCCGAGTGGCGCCCCGTGCGCAAGCTCATACGCCACCTGCCCACTGGCCGTTACAGGCAGAGAGAGGAGACACCGCTGCCCCGTATTGAGATTGAGGACGCGCACCTGCGCTTCCGTACTTCCACCACCACGAGGGACGCGCACTAGCCCGCGCTCGATGCTGAAGGCGCCCACGCCAGAGAGGATGTTCCCGCAGTTGGGTGAGGTGTCGGCGTGCGGCGAGGTGGGGCTCACCTGCGCCGAGTCGGAGGCCGAGCCGGAGCGTAGCGAGGGTGAGGGCAAGATCCACAGTAGAGCGTTAGGTCAAATTGCACCCCGACAGCGCACATGCACACACCCACACGCCCACGCACCTGCACAAACAAATACTCGACGTCACACCCCGTCTCCTCGACGCGGCTCTTGCTTACAACTGCGACCTTGCTCGTCAGGGCATTCCCCCCGCCTATTCCATCGACTTGGAGGGGGCTCCCTGCGCCCATTAGAGAGCAGAGGACGGCGTTCCGTGCGGAAGGGTCAGAGGGGAGGTCCGAGGAGAGAAAGAAGGGCCCGCGCGATGTGCCGCAGCGGTAGATGGTTGTTGGGAGGGAGTGGAGGGGGGCTGGTGCCGGGGAGGGGGGGAGAGGGGTCGCAGGAGGAGGAGGAAGGAGCGTAGAGATGGAAGGCATCGTGGCGGGGGAGCGGCGCGATAGGGAACGGGAGGGAAGCACGGACGGACGGACGGACGGACGGGGCAGAGAGTGGAGCGACGACCCAGCCGAAACGGTTGGATTTGCGCCAACTCAGTGGACTTATAAACCCCTGCCCCCTCGCCGATCCGTCCCCGCAGATCGCATCGCGGGAAAGAAGATCTTCACCTGGGGGACTACAACGACACCGCACGGCGTGACCGTCACGCCAGCGCGGGTCCCCACTCATGCAGCCCATTGCAGGGGGGCCTGCTCGTCATGCGACGGGTCGCTGCTTGTGACTGAAGAGGCACGCAGGCAGCACAGTGGCATTGCTTCGCTACGAAATTGGCGTGCAGACGTCGTGCAAAGCGGTTTGCTGTCGCACAGGCCAGGGTGTAGCCCGCCGAGGTAGATGCGTAGTGAGTGCATATATATCGACGTTGCAACGACGTCGCATGCCAGGTCAAATCTACCTATCTGCACACCGACACACCGCCATCATGAGCACAACCACCAACAACACAACTGCGGGGGGCGTTTCACTCGACGCCACGCCCCTCGTTCACCCCACCTCGTACATCACCCTGTCCCTCCTCCTCCCCCTGCTCCTCTTCTTCCTAGTCCACTCCACCCTCCCAGGGGACAAATCCCTCTCTCTCCCCGGTCCGCGTGGCTGGCCCCTCTTTGGCTCATGGTACACCCTCGGCCCAAACTGGAGCGAGACCTGCCGCCTCCTCTCCTCACCCGAGAAGTACGGCCCCGTCTTCCAGCTGTCCCTCGGGAACCGTACCGTCGTCGTCGTCAATTCTGCGCGGGCGGCTCATGCACTCTGGAATGAGCAAGGGAGCGCACTCGTGGATAGACCGTGGTTCCATACGTTTCATGGAGTCTTGAGTCGCGGTGCGGCGTTTACCATTGGGACGTCGCCCTGGAATGAGAGGTGCGTTTGTAAGGCGATGCACTTCTACTTTGTGCCTCTTGACTGATAATGTCGATTGGCTCCCCCACCCCCACCCGGCAGCACAAAGAACAAGCGCAAAGCCGCAGCGACTGCATTGAACCGCCCTGCGGTACAGTCCTACCTCCCCATCATCCGCAAAGAGGCTCTCGACGCTCTTCGCCTGCTGCACACCGAGGGGCAGGGCGGACGCGTGGGTATCGTGCCCTACAAGTATTTCCAGCGTCTAGCACTCAATACTTCCTTTCAAGTGAACTACGGGTTCCGCATGTCCGCGCGGGACGACGCACTCTTCCTGGAGATTGCGGATGTCATTGCCAAGGTTGGGTCCGTCCGTGCCGTTACGGGCTCTTTGGGGGATTACGTCCCGCTCGTGCGGTTCCTCCCCTGGGGGCGTGCCCGGCGACGGGAGGCAGCGAGCTACGGAAGGCGCAGGGGGAAGTTCATGGCGAGGTTGTTTGAAGAGTTGGTGCAGCGTGTAGAGGAGGGGACGGATATGAGCTGTATTACCGGGAATATACTCAAGGACAGGGACGCAGGAAAGCACCTCACGAGGTTGGAAATGGACTCGATTTGCCTGAGTATGGTCTCGGCGGGGCTGGATACGTTTGCGAACAGTGAGTGCAGCGCGGGGGCTCGAGTGAATGAACGGCGAGACTGACACCCGCACTTGGGCCCACCCCTTCACCGCCCAGCGATGATCTGGCTCATCGGCCTCCTCGCGCAACGCCCGGACATCCAATCCCGTGCCTATGCCGAGCTGCGCACACACTACCCCAATGGAGACCTCCCCACCGTGGAAGACGAGTCCCTTTCGTACATCCTCGCCATCGCAAAGGAGGCGTCGCGCTACTTCAACGTCTTTCGGTTCAGCCTGCCGCGCCTGAGTACGCGCGAGGTCCGCTGGCAGGACAGTGTCATTCCAACAGGGACGATCTTCCTGCTTAATTCCTGGGCGTGTAACATGGATGAGGAAAAGTACGATGCACCCTGGGAGTTTAAGCCAGAGAGGTTCCTGAACGAGGAAGAGGACGAGGGGGATAACGGTAATGTCGATGCGCCATCGGGAGGCCCCCACAGCTACGCCTTTGGCCTGGGGCGGAGGATGTGCCCCGGAGTGCACCTCGCATACAAGGAAATGTACACGACGATTGCGTTTCTCGTGCACTTCTTTGAGGTGGTGCCCGACGGTGATGTCGACGGGGGCGGGGGCGCCGAAGCCAAGGAAGGAGAAAAGAAGGCGGCGGGGCCCTTTGATATTCACCCGCTCACGGCCATTGAAGACCCCAAGGCATTT
Source organism: Quambalaria eucalypti (assembly GCA_004016185.1). Classification (NCBI taxonomy): domain Eukaryota; kingdom Fungi; phylum Basidiomycota; class Exobasidiomycetes; order Microstromatales; family Quambalariaceae; genus Quambalaria; species Quambalaria eucalypti. The sequence goes on from RRYC01000196.1 coordinate 24,064, forward strand.
AGCGTGCGGCCGCGCGCGTTTAGGGTGAGGTTCGTGCCGCGAAGAGGGGTCAGTCTGGACTTGTTGGAGGTGGGGATGGATGCGGGTGGGAGTCAGGAGCACGAGGGTGAGGGGCAGGGGCAGGGGCAGAGCTGAGGGACCCGGGTAGAGAGGGGATTAGAAGCTCCAGGAGGAATGAATTGAAGCCAAGTAGAATAGAAGAATGTGGCAGTATACATTGGCGCTTGCGTGCGTATGTGCGTGTGTGCAAGGTATCGCAAAGAGCAGACTAGCCATCCCACTCCACTCCACTCCACCACACCCGACCCCACCACGGCACTACCTGACCTTCTCCCCTTCCTGTAGTACGACATCCACCAAACCGGTAGCTTTGGACGCTGGTGAGAGGCGGGGCAGATATCGTTGAACAAGGACTGCCTCTTGAGCTCGGCGATTGAAGGAATGGCTGGCGACGGGCACGAAGCCGAGGGCAGTGGAGCAGGCCTTGTCCGAGTGCCAATCTAGGGAACGCCAATACCGCTATTTCCGCAGTTGGAGCTGGAGCCGCATCGTACTGCCTTCCCGCACTCTTCGGAGCTAATCGTGACCATGGCCGTCCCTGCCAAATCGGGGAAGAACTTCTTCGACCAGTTATGGCTGACGGTACGTCCATTCCCGCAGAGACGCTTGAAGTTGGCGATACCCTGGTAGCCGTTGTCGTCAGAGGGAAAGGTGACCCACTCGAGGTAGTCCCCACCGGTGAATTGCGTGGAAAGGTCCTTGACGAGGTTCTCGATGTCGTCGTGGCCCGTCTTGTAGGCGCCGGAGATTTGGACTACGGCTTTGCACTTGCGGCAGTTGGTGGTTCTGGCGGATGCTGAGGCGGCAAAGCTCAAGGCCAGGATGGCGAGGGAGGTTAGGGTGGCAGAGGTGCGCATGGTGGGCGAGGAGAGGCGTAAGACTGAATGAGGGCTGGGCGAGGACAGGCGTATGACTGGTGAGAGCTGAGGTGGGAGAGGCGTATGGCTGATGAGAGCTGAGCGACGTTGTTCAAACCCCCCCCCCCCCTCAGCGTCTCCTTTATGTAGTCTCGAGGGGGGAAAACGGAGCTGCACTACCCACATATGGAGGGACCAATTCCATGGCGACAGGTCGGGCGGGGGCGGAATACAAAGGGGGTGGAAGCAAGATGGACTCTTGCGCAGCGAAGCTACTTACAACAGCAAAGGAATTCCATTCGGGCTTCTTTTATGTTGATATGTTAAGCGTGGGCGCTCTGCTGACTAAGGGGTGGTCCCACAAAAATCCTCCGAGGGCGCATGAGGCAATCAGTGGTGGGTACCTACATTTCCGATGCAAGAAGGGCAATCTTGCGGCGCGAGTCGGCGCGGATTGGGCCCAGACTGGCAGTTCTTGTGCGCAGATTGGGCCCAGAACCGGCAGTCGCGGGGAAAAATAAGAGGGGACTGGGAAAAAAGTCGAGCTTGGGCGAGCGGGCGGGCGTGTTTTTGCGTCGGGGTGAGCGCAGGAACCGGAACAGTCTCGGAATTGCTCACCATGGCGCAGCCGGACTCCGAAGCCTTAGAGCCTGGCAGCGACGGGAAGGCGGGAGACTTTGCTGGGCTTTGCACGCCTGGCTGCGTCTTGCGAGAGTCATGGATGACCTCGCTGGCGAAGCTGAGAGGCTTGGCGGTAGAAATTATTGGGCGCCAAATCCAGGCACAGCGACGCGCAAGATTAACCCTGCTTGGACATTTCGAAGCCCGCCTGGAGCCCGGATACCTGTGGAACAAGCTTTACAGAACCGTAAGTACAAGGCGTCAGGAGATAAGGGCGCAGCGCGAGTTGGGCTGGCACTCGATGATTTGGGTCGTATATTGTACAAGCGTCATGGCGACTTCTGCGCCAAAGCGTCCTACAATTCCAAGAACTTGTTGACCTCATGGTGCGGTTGCGGCCGCCACAGTCACGTGATGCGCCCAGGCTCTCCACGCCGTCAGCGGAAAGAGGAACGCGTCCCACTGTCTTGTCCGCGCGGCGACGTGTGGGACAAAGACGAGGGCGCTTGGGGGGACCCAGTCGGCTTCACCCTGGGTGGGGACGCCGATTGGACGACGCGGCATGGCTTCCTTCCATTGCATCCATTGCATCCCACTCCATACCATCCGTACCACCTCACACACCACCAAACCACCTCACACCACCAAACCACCTCACACCACTGACCGCCACTGACCGCCCTTTCCCACCACTTCCCACACGTCCCCCTATATCCCACTACAGCCACTCGGCTGCGGCGGCGCGGCGGTGCGGCGTGACACGCCCACTCGGCCACGCGCTCAGCACGCGCTCGGCAACGGCCTTGTGTAGCTGTCTCCACCCTCGCTGCACCGAGATAATCTGCATGCTTCTTGAGCATGGTTCCCTCTTGGAGAATGCATCTACTCGACTTCTGACGCTTTGATCTTAGCCTGCGGCGCGACTCGGGGAGGGCACCACTCGCAGATGTCAATAGCCAGTGCCCACCCCCTCGGCCACTCCCGGCAGTACTAGTCCCTTCCAAGAAGCGCAATGTCGCCGCCGGCAAGAAAGCGTGCCACAGACGCTGACACTGCAAAGAAGCGCAAAAGCAAGAGCAGTACCACGGCCAGAATGATCAAACCCTTTCCGGGCCCGCAAGACCCCAAGGTCAGGTGTGTCATCGACCCCTTGGCCAAAAAATACCAACGAGCGCACATTGTCCCGCGGATTGTGAAGCTCTCTACGTTCGTCCTCGTCGGAGCAAACGTCAAAGGGAAGACGGACCCGGCAGCCGACTGAGCACGAGTCCATCTCCGATGGCGACGCAGCCACGGCGAAGGGCCTCGAATCCACGATTACCAACAACATGCTGCCTCTGCAGCCTAATCTCCACTCTCTGTACGACCACTTCGACTTCTACGTTTGTCCCTTTGGGCAGCGGTCGTGCGCCAGCGGGCCTCTCCCCACCGAGTTTGCCAACGCTGAGTGAGGCCTTCAAGAAGCCCTACCAGGCGCTTCAGAAGCTCCTCATCACACCACCAACCGCGTGACCTTTCCCGCCCTCGTCGCCAACTCCTCCCTCACCGTCTTGGCGCGACTGGGGACGGAGAATCTGCGCCAAGTTTACCTCGAGGTCGCTGGGCAGCTCCTCGCGCAGCAGCTGCTGCACCAGGGACGGGCCGAAGAACAGAGCGACAGGGAAGAGAGTGACGGGTCAGAGGGCGACCAAGAGGATGACGCCCAAGAGGACAAAGGGGGGCACTGAAGACGAGCAAGAAGGGGACGATGATGGCGACGAGGACGAGGAAACCGAGCAGCAGCAAGGAGAGCAGGAGCAACACCAGCAGCAAGGCCCACCGCGCGGGATTCTCAGAAACCTCTGCGGGCTCGACTCGCTCGGTGACGTCGACTCCGAAGCCCAAGTCGAAACGCCGCCACACAGCGGTGGCGGTGGCGGACTCCCTCGCGCGCGCACCCCGCCGCAGATTCCGTGCGCCCCCGGAGGAAGCCCTGAAGGCGACAAGCAGAGCTCGCCAAGTTCCGGCTCCGGAAGTCGCAACACCAGTCACAGCCACAGCAGTAGCGCTCAATCGGACTCTACGCACGCCACGAGCGTCCCGTCCTCCACGGCTCCCCCTGCTGTAGCCAAAGACGCCCTTTCCCCCGCGGCAGGCAAACTCGCCGGCACGCCGTACGCCTCTTCCAGCAGCTGCGCAGGCTCGCTACCTGGCCTATGCCCAGTATTGGGATGATGATCGATTGACAAGGGCGGCGCTCTGAGGAGCGACGGACAGGCAGTACTTGTAGGTACATGTATGGGACCATTGAGTGAGGGATCACACGCCAGAGACTGAGCTAAGCTAGACGTCATAGAGGAGGTCCGGGAGCGTGGGCCCGAGCGTCGGTGACGTCGTCTCAACACGCATCCCCATCGTCACGCGTTTCAAAGCACTGCTCGGCGGCCCCACGGATACGCCCCCACTCGTGCGCTTCGACGAGTTCGGCAAAGTTCTCCTTTCTCCTGACCCCGAGAATCCTGGCCATCTCTGCGTGTGTTTGTTTTGTCCCCGAGTCCCAAGTCCCGGGTTTCGAGTCACCTCGTCTCCATACCTTACTTCAATCCTAGCTCCGATAATTGACATTCGACATTCATGTTCCGACACTCTCTGATGTCTGATGTCTGATGTCTGACCTCACGTCACACGAACACCTGTCCAAAGGCTCAGCAGAGGCTACGAGATAAGTGGGTGTGGCGCTAGGGCTGGAGCCCGAGCCGGGGTAAGCATCAGTCAAGTCAAGTCAAGCGGACGGCAACACTCACTCCCCCTTTCTGGCTGCTGGGTGTGGCGGTACCTACTGAGATGGAAAGAGCGCGGTAGAGATCTGTCCCCCTTTGCTCGCTGGGTCGCTGGCTCACTCGCTTCACGTGAAAGAAGAAAATGATTGAATGAATGTAAGTAAGTACTTGGGTAGGTACGTGGGTAGGTACCTAGGGAGGTAGGGATACATCGACTTCTCCCTCCATTGGCGTGGCCCCCGGCGTACAAGCACCGAATTCCATTACCCCCTCTCCCCGACGCACGAGCACGAGTACGAGTACGAAGCAAAGCAAACCCACTCGCTACCAAACCTTCTCCCACTCCTGCGGTACGACCCCAACCAAGCGATTGAACGCCTCATTGCGCTTGACGACGCGCCAGAAGCGCACGGTTGTGCGCGTGCCCTTGCCCGTGTCCGTATCTTCAACTTCCTGCACACCATCGGCATCGCCGCCCTCAGCGCCCTCAAACTCCAGCTCCAACCCACGATTATTCCTCGCCACCGCCAGAGCACTACTCATTGCATCCCTTGGAGCCGTTAGACCAGCTAGGGCATTGACCGCCGCGCTACCTGCGCTACCCGCGCTACTGCTGGAACTGTTCCCCCAGGGGACAAGACTGCTTCCCGGTCCGGCATCGATCTTCCTTATACGGCGGATGGAGCGCGTGGGCGCTTCGAAGAGGAGCTTGACTTTGATATTGGGCGACGCGCTGAGCTCCGAGGGGGGTACAGTGGGCTCGCCCGTCAGCGGGTCAAGGAGGGGTTGATCCTCCCCTGCGCCGGTCGAGGCGCCGGTCGAGGAGCTCGTGCGGGAGTGACCCCCCGCAGAGGAAGACGCTCCCCCCGTGCCTGTGCCCGTGCCCGCGCCCGCGCCCACAACCCCCCGCCGACCACGCGGCCGCTTGGCAAATAATGCGCGGAAGAGGACCTTCTCGGGCGTAATGACTAGATGACCGCAGCACTGCTCTGCCTCGTAGATGCACCAGTACGTCCCATCTACATCTGCCTGATCGATGTGCATCTGTGGCGCTTCTAGTGGCGCGGACACGGCATCTTCGCTGTGCGCACGCGCACGCTCCCGCGACTTTTGCTCAATCGTGGAAAGCCCGAGGTTGACGCCGCGTGATATTCCATCGAGGAGGACGGAGCTGACGCTTGCGCCGGAACTACTCGTCGAGGAGCGGGAGGTGTCGAGGCGCGGGAGCGCGACGGAGCGAGCGCCACCTAGGACTTCGGTGCTGCGTATTGCTAGGGACTTGCCGCGGAGGACGCGGTCCGACCATTTAGACCAGTTGATGCGGCGCGGGGGCGGTGGTGTGGGAGCAGAGGCGTCCATGGGGTCTTGCCGCTCTGCCAAGTCCACTTCTGCATCGATGTCGGACGCAGTGGTGTCCGTGTCCGTCTCGCCACCACCGCTGCCGCCGACTGCGGGGAACAAGACGTCATCGTCGGGCGGGAGGAGGAGACTCGTATCGTCGAGGAGTGGCTGTCCCTTTGCTGCGCGCCTGCGCAGGATCTCGACGCTGTACTGCGCGTCGTTGGGCACGCCTGCGAATACCCAGTCGAGGGGGTTGGTCCACTCCATGGGACCCAGCCAGCCGGGGCGGTACTCTGCAATGGGCGCAATGAAGAAGAAGAGTATGCCAAGTACGAGGCCGGGGAGGCGCACGAGCACAATGGGGGAGAGGGCCAGGCTGGAAAAGAGGAGGAGCGTGAGGTACAGCAGGAGTCGCCAGGTGGCGCGTGGGGATCGCCACAGCGCGAAATTCTTGGCACGCTCGTGCCCGTCGGCGAGGGCACCCGCAGCCTGCGACGCTTGCAGGCCGTACTTGCGGGTAGCCTCTGCAGCGAGCGAGTAGCGGCTGCGCGTGGGCACCACGGGGGTGGCGAGTGAATCGGGGGCGGCCAGTGTCGCGAGTGCCTCGGCAAAGGTGAGGGCATCTTCTTCCGACGCCGCGGCACTCGATGTCTGATCCTTGGCCTTGGCGTGCCCTTTTCTTTTCCGCCTGGCCTCCTCCTCTCTGCGATGCTGCCTCGCAAAGATGTGCCGCAGCGCATCAGGCTGCGGCTTGTACGTCTTGAGAGAGAGGACACGCATGATAATGGCAAAGATTGCGCTGGCTATGAGCAGTCCGCGATACCACAAAAAGGAATAGGCGACGAGGGCGGCCAGCGTCGTCAGTTTGCTCTCCCAACGCCAGGTCCTGCGCAGGCGCGCGCCGAGGGACTCGTACAGGGGCATGGCGGAGAGGTAGAGGCGCTCGCTGTTGGCCTTGATTGCCTGCCACCGGAAGGAGTCCAAGTCCAAGTCAACGGCAGGGGTAGTCCCAGTGGCTTGGGCGCCTGGACGCGCCACATCCCGCTGCAAGTCGACCATGGGCGTGGGAGAAATGTAGCTGAGCAGTGCACGACACCAGGCAAGGTAGTAGCCTGCGTGATTGAAGCGAGGCTCGCCATCGCCGCTGTAGTCGGTATAGTCCCAGCGCGAGGGGAAGACGGGCTGACTGAATTCCGTCGCCGTCGGAGTCGGAGTGGAGCCTGGGACGCCCACGCTGCCCGCACTGCCCGCATTGCCCTCGCCGCCACCACCCACGGCCCGCACCTCGTGAACGTGTTTCCCAAAGTCATTGAGGTAGCGCGCCACCTCAAGCTCCTCCCAGTCTGCTTGGAGGATACGCTTCTCCCACTCGTGCAGTGCCTTTTCCTGTTCCTGGCGTTGCTGTTTGGCCGCAGCCGCAGCGGCGCGCTTCTTCTGCGCCTCTTGCTCCTTCTTGGAGCGGGCTGCTGCCGTCGTTGTCCCCGAGTCTGTCGAGGACGAGGCGGTCTGAGCGGTGCTGCGGCGTGCGCGTGCGGGGAGCGGGGGTGGCGACGTGGGCGAAGTGGGCGACGTGGGTGCGGCCATCGACGTGGGGCTTTCTGGGACCACACCCCTGCGGCGGCGGCGAGGTCCCGTCTCATTCGATTGGTCAGTCGCAGCACGCAGCAGAGGGGCATGTATCTCGGGCGTATCCTCGCCAGGTCCCTGGTAGTCGTAGCTGGTTATGCCCGCGTCTGCATCGCCTTCGCCGTCGTCGCCGTCTTCGTCGTCGTCCAGGAACCTCCTCGCCTGACTTCCCAATGCACTCTCGCCACCGTCCCCGCCCTCTGCTTCGCCATCACCGTCATCGATGGACCCACCCACCTTGCCACTACTGCTCCCGCTTCCCACCGAGGGCTGACGTGTCATCTGCGTAGTATCAGGGCCGTCGGCTGCATCGGGCGTGAGAAGATTGTGCCTCTCAGTCGCAGGCGCAATTGCAATGGCAGCCCCTTGTGCCTCGGCACGCAAGTCCTCACGACTGCGCGAAGAAGTGGCAGCGGGCGTGACGTCGCCTGCATCTGCGGGCGCGGGCGTGGTGGGTAGACCCAACAAGTTCGCTGCTGCTGTTGGATCCGATGCCGCCGTATCTGTCCCTGCCGCGGGCGTATAGTCGACGCCGACGCCACCTGCCTCTGCATCGGGCGCAACACTAGCAAACCCATGTGAAGAAGCCGAAACCGGAGCCGAAGCGGAATGCTCCGATGGCACCCCCACCGAGCTGAGACTCGGACTCATACTGAGCTGCGAAGGGGAATTGACGCTGCCCGCATCAGCCTCGCCACTGCCACTGCCAGAAACAAGTCGCCTGCGTCTGCGTCCAAAGCTGCCGGGCGAGTCCGAGGTGGGGAGGAGTACGCCTCTGCGACGTCGTGCGGGGGAGGTGCTGCTATCGGCGCTGGTGCTGGTGCTGGCAGGAGGCGCATCCAGGTGGTCGCTTTCGACGCGAGGGATGGGTGAAGAGGGCATGGCACTGTCACCGTCGGCGTCACCCTCGCCCTCGAGGAGGAGATCTCGTGAGGGCGGATCCCTGCGATTGGCGGGTGCGGATGACTCCTCATCGATGACAAATCCTCTGCGGGTGACGCGGCGGGCAGAGCGTGTAGAGGCAGAGGCAGCCGAGGAAGACGTTGGAGATGCCGGTGGGATGAGGGCATCCTCGCCACTAGCATGACCCCGCCCTTGCTCCTCACCTGCTCCACTCGCCTGCTGCTCTGCAACCCTGGCCCTCCTCTGCGCCTCAATCTGCGCTACGAGCTCCGTCTGCCACTTGTTCGAGTCGAATGCCGGAGAAGAGTGCTCCGAGGCGGACGTGTCCTTTTGTCTTGCCCCTTCTTCGATGGGCACAGTAGGTGCTGCAGTATTGCCGTCCCCCGACGAGGTAGATGCCCGCGGGGAAGATGCCGTCGTCTTGGTGTTTGTGTTCGTATTCGTCGGCGCAGGTGTAGGCCTTGCCGGAGGCTGGTATGGCACATATCCTCCGCCCAGACCCAACAGCGTTCGTCCTTGGGATTGCGAGGACATTGTGTGGTCGCACGAACGCACCCGGTGACTTTTGATGATTGGGAAAAGCAAAGGCCGGGAGGGGGGCGGTGTGCGAATGTATGCGCTTGGAGAGAAGAGAGAATGAAGCTGCGAGGCGATTGGGGAAAGCTAGGATGAGAACCTATGCCGGCAAGGGGAGCACAAATTGTGGATAACGATCGGAATCAAATGGAGCGACAAGAAGGAGCAACTTCCCACCGGGCTTTTACCAAGTTCCGGCTCTCATTCCCACTCCTCATTCCCACGCCTTACCCTCCCTTCCTCCCTGCCTTTTTACCGCCACCGCCCGGCCTTCTCTTCCTTCTTCCCCGCACCGCCGCACAGCGCACGTCCCTCTACGCACGCACGCACGCGCCGAGAGACACGCGCAGTGCCAGTGCCAGTGCCAAGTGCCTGGCGAGAAGCGCATCGGAGCCGAGCCGAGCCGAACCGGAACTCCAAACATATATGCAACCCTCGCCGACTCCGCCCCCGGGGTTTGAGTGCGTTGGAGTCTGAGTTTGAGTTGAGTCGAGAATTCGGTTGGAGGTTGGTGGAGAGGGAGGGGGACAGGAATAGAAAAGGAAGAGTGTGGGTGAGTGAGATGTATGTACGCGCAAACAATAAGACCGTCACTCAGTCAAGCAGTCAGGCACTCCGTCAGGCAGGCAGATAACTACCACGGCGCATAACGGCGTCTATCACATCAGTATCACATAACATCGGACAAGAAGGGGCAAAACTAAGTAAGGCAAGACAGTCTGGGAAAAAGGTAAAGCAGTAGCTGTTCAGCTCCCCTTCACAGAGAGAGAGCATTCTTTTCGGGAGGGGATCACCGGCATTCCCCTCCGAATTGCTCGCCTTCGCCCTCGCTTCGTTCAGGCTCAGGCTCGCGCTCAGGCCCCCCTCTCCTCGGGCACCCACTCCTTCCAGCTCTTGACCTCAGGCGGCAGCTTGCCCTCCTCCCATCCACTCAGCCCACCCTGCTGCGCCATCTTGCTCTCCAACGCAAGACACCACAGCTTCGCACACGCCGCATTGTTAATCAGCGGCAGGCCAAAGTCGACGGCATTCCTGCGCGCCACGTAGTCCTGGTCCAGCAGCGAGTCGGCGCGCTGCTTCGCCAGGTTGATGACAAACTGGATGTCGTACTCGTCAAAGACTTCACGCAGCTTACGCTTGTCCTTGAGCGGGAAGTGGATGCGCGTCGCCTTGACGCCCGGCAGCGAGCTCAGGAACGACTCGACGGTCGCGTCGGAGCAGTACAGCTTGAAGCCTAGCGACGAGAGGCGGCTGGCCACCTCGGACAGCTCCGGCTTCGTCACGTCGCCGCCGAGGAGGACGCCCTTCTTGGGCTCGGGGACGCGGAAGCCCGTCTGAGAGCACATGGCAGCCCAGTATGCCTCGGCCAGGTCCTTGCCAAAGGAGGCGATTTCACCCGTCGAGGCCATTTCTAGCGTCAAGAGACAAGGAGAGGAAAATCAATAGTGTCAGCAGCGCCTTCGCGAACGACATACGCCTATGTGATGGTGGGCACCGCGCGCGCGGCTCAGAAGTGTAAAAATAAGGTAGCGGAATCGTTTCGGCATCGACTGGCGCAGGGGCTGTTATACCCCCACACCAATCATACAGCCAAATGCCTCCAAGCATCATTGCCGCGCGCATAGGTACCACTGCTAACTTCCGTGCCCGCACTCACCTACGCCAAGGAAGGGGTCTGCACCGGCCAGACGAGTCCAGGAGAATTGCGAGACCTTGATGGCCACGTAGTCGCGGATCTTGCTCATCGGGTCCTGCGGCGCAGGCACACCCTCGCCCACAATGGCCGCCGTGGCCACGTCGATGAAGTTGACACCGAGCACCTTGGAGACAAAGGGGAAGGAGCGCGAAGCACGCAAGTTGCACTCAATGACCTTGAGCTCAGCCTCGTGCTCCCCATCGGGCTTGCGGATGACTTGCATGTTAAAGGGACCGCTGATCTGGAAGGCCTTGGCGACCTTTTGCGCAATGACCTTCAAGCGGGACATGTCGTTGGGGTCCAACGAGAACGGCGGCAGGACAAGCGTGGCGTCACCCGAGTGCACACCGGCATTCTCCACGTGCTCCGAAACAGCGTGGATCAGCAGCTCGCCCTTGTGCGCCACGGCGTCAATGTCGATTTCCTGCGCATTGGCAATGAACTTGGTGATGACGACGGGGTAGTCGCTGTTCACCTCGGCCGCCTTGGTCAGGTGGTGCTCCAACGTCGACTCGTCCCAGATGACGTTCATGGCCGCGCCACTCAGCACGTACGACGGGCGCACCAGCACGGGGTACTCGACGCGGGCGGCAAACTCCTTTGCCTTTTCCACCGACGTCGCCTCGGTCCACTCGGGCTGGTCCACGCCAATCGAGTCCAAGATGGCCGAGAACTTGTGCCTGTCCTCGGCATTGTCGATCATGACGGGGTCAGTGCCCAGCACATTGACGCCCGTGTCCTTGAGACGCAGAGCAATGTTCTGCGGCAACTGTCCACCGACGGACACGACGACACCCGTGGAACCCTCCATCTCGTAGATGTCCATGACACGCTCGAAGCTGAGCTCCTCAAAGTAGAGGCGGTCTGCCTCGTCAAAGTCCGTCGACACCGTCTCGGGGTTGTAGTTGACCATGATGGTGCGGTGGCCCATCTCGCGGACCTTGCGGGCACACGTCACGGCACACCAGTCGAATTCGACGGAGCTACCGATGCGGTACACGCCCGAACCGAGGACCATGGTACCGTGCTCATCAAACTCGACGTCGTGCGACGAGGCATTGTACGTGGTGAAGAGGTAGTTGGTGTGGGCTGGGTACTCGCCTGCCACGGTGTCGATGCGCTTGACAAAGGGCGTGATGCCAAGGGCCTTGCGGTGCTTGCGGACGTCGGCCTCCTTGACGCCCTTGCCGACGAGGTTGGCAATCTGACGGTCAGAGAAGCCGCGCTGCTTGGCGAGCTTCATGAGGTCCAAGTCAATGGCGCTGAGGGAGCCCAATTCCTTGAGCTGGCGGTGGATCTGTACAATGTTGTCCAGCTTGTACAGGAAGAAGCGGTCAATCTTGGTGAGGTCGTGGAGACGCTCCACGTCGTAGCCCTTGTTGAGCATGGCGTGGGCGAGGGCAAAGAGGCGGGTGTCAGTGGGCACCGAGAGGGCGTGGTCCAGTTCCTCGCCCTCGGGAGCGACGTAGGCCTCGAAGCCGTCGTAGTTGGGGGCCACTTGACGAATGGCCTTTTGCAGCGACTCTTCAAACGTGCGGCCAATGGCCATGACCTCACCGACGGACTTCATCGAAGAGCCAACCTCGCGGTTCACGTGCTGGAACTTGGACAGGTCCCACTTGGGAATCTTGGTCACAATGTAGTCCAGGGCGGGCTCGAAGCAGGCCGTCGTCGTCTTGGTGACGGCGTTTGGCAGCTCGGGAAGGGTGTGGCCCAGGGCGAGCTTGGCGGCCGTGTAGGCAAGCGGGTAGCCGGTTGCCTTGGAGGCCAGAGCACTGGAGCGAGACAGACGCGGGTTGACTTCAATGACACGGTAGTCGCGGCTGTTAGGGTCGAGGGCGTACTGGATGTTGCACTCGCCGACGATCCCGAGGTGGCGAATGACCTTGAGGGCGGCAGAGCGGAGCATGTGGTAGTTGTCGTCGGAGAGCGTCTGCGAAGGGGCGACGACGATGGAGTCACCGGTGTGGATACCCAAAGGGTCAAAGTTCTCCATGTTGCAGCAGATCAAGGCATTGTCCTCTTGGTCACGCAGCACCTCGTACTCGCTCTCCTTCCAGCCACGCAGCGACTTTTCGACGAGAATCTGCGGGCTCAGACTGAGAGAGCGGGCAGAAAGGTCGCGCAGCTCGTCCTCGTCCTCGGCGAAACCCGAACCGAGACCGCCGAGGGCATAGGCAGCACGAACAATGACGGGGTAGCCAATCTCCTTGGCTGCCTTGAGGGCAGCGGGGACCGACGAGACGGCCTCGGACTTGGCGACGGGGATGTTAATCTGGTCCAAGGCCTGGACGAAGAGGTCACGGTCCTCGCACATGCGGAGGACGTCGACTTGGGAGCCGAGGACCTTGACGCCCAGACGCTCAAAGACGCCCATTTCGTCGAGCTTGACGCCGACGTTGAGGGCAGACTGGCCACCAAAGGTGAGGAGGACACCGTCGGGGCGCTCCTTTTCGAGGACATAGGCGACGTAGTCGGGCGAGATGGGGAGGAAGTAGATTTGCGATGCGAGGTGGTGGCTGGCGAGGCGCGGGGAGGCAAGGAGGAAGAGTGTGTGAGTGGGGCAAACAAGGTCGTAGTAGTTGTAGGTGAGCATTCATTGACTCACCTAGTCTGAATGGTTGCAATGTTGGGGTTGATCTGCAGTGGGGAAAGAGGCGGTTGTTGATGTGTTTGGGGTGTGTGAGTGTGTCAGTGCTTCATGCACTTGAGAAGCAGGTATGCATACTGGCACCACAATTCACTGACCAGGATCGTCTCGATGCCCGACTCGCGCAATGCCTTGATGGCCTGCGAGCCCGAGTAGTCGAATTCTCCTGCCTGTCCAATGGAGAGACCACCAGAGCCTACGAGGAGGACCTTTTTGACACCTGCGCGTTCGACCTGGTGAGACGGGGTGGTGGGGGTGGGTTGGGGTGGTGCAGTGAGCGGGTGTATTGAGTGTAGTGGATGGAGTGGGTAGAGTGTATGAGTGTCAGCACAGGAGTGAGCATGCATATCGGTACTTGTATGAGCATACATGGCTCCCCGGCGCACCCACCTTTGGGAGGTACTTGCTCCACTCCTTCATTCCACTAGCAGCAGCATCGATGCTCTCCACGACCTTACCCTGTGTAGGCTTCGACGGCGCAGGGTTGAGCCTGCCTGCGGTAGTGTGGAGCGCGCGGGCAGACGCGCATGAAGAGGATGAGCGGGGATGCCTGGCTGCTACTGCGGCGGCGGCGGAAGTGCAGAGCGGCGAGCTGGCGAGTTTCGTTGCTGACGAGGCGCGGACTGCTGCAGCTACTGATGGTGTGAGGCGGGAGGTCGAGGCCCCCGAGGCGAGGAGCGAGCGGCGGAGGGGAGAGTACATGGTGGGCGGGTGCAATGTCCTCAAGAGGAGTGAGTGGTGCTTGCGGTAATGATGGTGCTGGTGGTGCTAGATGTCGATGAGGGGCGGAAGTGCGGGGCGCGAGTAGGGTAAGGAGGGAGCGTGCGGTTTGCGGTGTAGGAGAGGGGAAAGACGGCCAAGAAGGTCACGTCACGTCACGTCCCTTTCTTTTGGGTTGCGGATGCGGGTAGGAAATGAATGGTAAGGAATGAGGTGAAAAGGGAAAGGATCCTTGGCCTTGGAGCAAAGCTCACCTCAATGATTCTTGACTCCCGTCGATGGACGTGCGCAGGGTTACTCTGGTCGACAGACGGCAAAGACGGAATTTGACACTTTGGCCAGGGCGAAGAGGAAGAAGAAGAAGAAGAGCAGCCTATCAGCGAATGACTCACTCAGGCATACGACCTCTGCTCCTTTGCTGCTGCTGCTGCTGCTGCTGCTGCTGCTGCTGCGACACTGGCCAGGTCTCACTGGTATCGCTCGCCGCTCGCCGCTGCCACCTTGGTCGGATGCTTTATTTCCAGCGACACCCGTCCTGTGTCACTGGCACTGACACTTGACACGGACCGTCTCTTTCTTCCTCTTCTTCCCGAGCACGTCTTCTAGCGCGCACCTCCGGGGCTTCAACCGCCTTCAACCAAGTCAACCCAGCAAACAAAGGTAATTCCGATTGTTATCGCCCGGGCAACACTCGTGCATGGACTTGCGTACGCTGCTATTCCACCTTTTGTATGCCCTGATAATCATGCCATGACAGGAACCGACTTCGACGGCACCAGACCAGTGTTTGTCCCGTCCCACTCTTAACCGCCGCTGATTGCTGTCCTCCTCCTCTTCTTCCTGGGATCGACGATCGCTGGGCCGCCTCGCCTGACGCCCCCAAGTCAGGCGAGGTAGCCTGTCTCGCAGTCGAGGAAGAAAAAAAAATCTCAGCTTGGGACGGCACCCGAAGCAGCGCCCGCCGCGGTCTCAGTGTCACGTGATGCAACGTCGCCCCAGCAGCCCTCGGCACCGGGCGCGCGGCTCGCGCTGCCTTTTTCCTCAAAGACGCAGGCAGGCGCGCCCCTGGCCTTGGGGATATGTGCGCTGCCATCTTGCCTATCCCTCCCTCTTCTTCTTTCTCGTCATCATCATCATCACCAACGATGGTCCTGTCCGCAACTTGAGGACAGTCTCCGCAACAAAGGACATGATCACTTCTCGCCCCGATCATGAAATAGCATAGCAGACAATGTGAGTCTCACAATGCCAATCGGCACACCTGCCCTGCCCTGCGAAGAGATGACAACAGGTCCCGCGCTTGATTTCCTAGATGTAAGCGTATCCATCAATCAAAATATCTGAATCACCTGATCGCATGGGCGCGGCCATCGGATGCAGTCTGCTGGCAGAAACACCATTGCTGACAGTTGTTCCCTGCTCGAACGAATGCTTCTACAGTAGAATATATGCCCGCTGCGTCGCACCACGGCCTCGACATTCGCAACTGCGCCTGTTAATACCTCGCTGTGTGAGTATCTCCCCATCACTCCTGGCTGCTGCTCGCCCACCCGCCACCGCCAAAGATGCTCGAACACTTTTACAAACTAGAGTCTCGCGTCCTTGGTTCGCGTTAACCGCTTTACGCATCGTTCCTGAGGCCAAACACACGTCGTTGCGGGCGAGGGCATCGTATCGCATCAAGTGGCGGCCACTTTTGTCGACACTCGTGCTGACCGCGTGCAAATACCCTCATTCCCACCTCGCCAGACCTCTCCAGGCCAGCACCAAGCATACACGAATTAGAGCATACTGCGCACTACGCGCGCATCATAGAGTGAGTACACACACCGCTGCTCGGCCACTCCTTCCTCGCGGGCTTTTACGGTGATGATCATCAACTTTTATAGTTGGAATTACCGACTGAGGCATACAATGTACGAGCCGCAGTCCTAACAACACTGCGGCTCCTGAAGATATCAATTGGCTGTTTACTGAGACTAGTGCGACGAGGAAGGGCAGCAGTGCCCGAATTATCGTGTCAGGATCGAGCAACCGTGCTGACGTAGCTTCGCACTCCCACGCTCTGCAATCACAGGCAACATGGTGACTACATGCATCACAGAGTAGTACTCGCAGCAGCAGGCCTGGCGCCTTTGTCCGCACACCATACCAGCACACACTTGGTGAGTCTCGCGTCTACAAACACCCACGCACCCGCGCACGCGTCAAAGGATGAGTCCTTCAATTATCACGACGGTCTTCGTACGGGCCATCAACCCGTCATGGCGAAACCGCCCGTACCAAGCTCACAAAATTCGGGCATTACTCTGAGACTACCGCGCGGGCAAAAGCCAATGTATGCACCTTGTCGTTGGCACAGGCAGCTGACCAAGCGACACTCCGTTCTCCTTGCTTACTGCGAACAGACATCGATACACCGGCATGCAGCACGTAAATTCCCGCCGTGCCTACTAAGCCTTCGCGTGCTCGAACCCAGCGCTGGCCCTTTGTGAGCTTGTCCATAACGATCGGACCACAACCATCCTGTGGGCTTTTGAATACGCACGCTGCCATACCCCCGCCACTATATTGGCTTCCTCATAATCTGTAACAATGTCCTTGCCTGCATGGGCCTCGTTAATATCTTCATACGTGTAAACAACCCCATCCCGTGGGCTTCCTGTCACATCTGTAATAACGCGTCAATACCCTTTGTACTTCAATCACTTGCAAACAACAACAAACAGACGCAATCGTACCTTTACACCTACCTTTACAATCCATGAAGTGTGACTACTGATCGTCATTCACACTTGCCTGCCTGCCTGCCTGCTTCCATTCATTCATTCCGCCATGCGCTGGACACCGTCCCACGTGTTTGCGCCGAGGCAGTCAGGCTCTCGGGCGGTGCGTTCGTCCTTCCCCGTCGGCATCCTCCCACTCGTACTGCGGGGTATTTCCCCCCCCCCTCCCCCCCTCTCAGTCCATCTGTTTATGTTCACATAGAGCACGTTCGACGTCCGGGTACACGAATACAATTGCAATGCACTGCGAGTCTAGTGGCTAGCGGACGGGCGGGCGGGATAAAAGAGCGAGCTAACTACAAGAACCGTCTACCTACGCGCCTTCCCATTTTCCCACCTCTCAAGCCCTCCATGCTCTCATGCCCACGCCATCGCCAGCTCGACTTCGCTCCGCTCGTCTTCACTGGCTACTGACATCACCCCATGGCAGCAAGCGAGTGGGGCTCCACCTCATCCATGGGGACATGCTCCACAAATGCCTTTACGCACTTTGCCATTGTCGGGGAAGCGCGGGAGACTGCATCCGTCTGGTAAAAGTTGGTAATGGGCCTGAGGAGTGGTGCGCCCGAGGGCTGTGCGCCTGCTGCGCTCTCTGCCAGGCGGGACAGCGCAAGCGTGACGTTGGGTGCGCTGGTAGGCTCCACGACGTCGTAGCGCACGAGTGTAGGGCTGACTTCGAACATGCGGTCGCGGAGGTCGAGGAGGTCCTCGTACGGCAGAGTAGCGCCCATGACTTCCGAGAGGGCGCGCACGATCTTCCAGTCTTCGCGGGCGGCGCCAGGCGGCGGGACGGCCGCGCGCGTGAGCTGCGTCCGGCCCTCGGTGTTGACGAATGTCGTGGCCTTTTCCGTGTAGGCCGCGCCGGGCAGGACGACGTCGGCGTACTGTGCGCCCAAGTCACCGTGGTGGCCCTGGTAGACGACAAAGGCGTCGGCGGGGATCGACTCGGGGGAAAAGTCGTCGGCGTTGAGGAGGTAGACGAACTTGGGGCTCGTCTTGGATGCCTCGGGCGAAGGGGCAATGCCAATGTCGTTGGCGGCGGTACGCGATGCGGTGCGCTGCAGAACATTGAAGCCATTGTAACCCTCTTCGGTGACGAAGCGGTCCTTGTTCTTCTCGACGAATTGTGCCAAGTCGCCGAGGATGGACTTGCCGTCGACGTGCTCTGCGACGGCGGATCCAACGATGATCATGGGGTTCTTTGCCTCGGCAAAGCGCTTGGCAAAGGTACCCTTGCCCTGGACAAAGTCACGCACAGCCTGTGCATCGGTGCCGACGTGGTCGTACTCGTAGGTGAGGTCGACCTTTTCGCCGACGAGGCCGACGTCGAGGCCGCGGTGGAGGTATGCCTTGCGGATGCGCGTGTTGACAATGGCAGCCTCGTGACGCGGGTTGGTGCCGACGAGGAGGAGTGCGTCTGCTTCTTCGATGTGGGGGATCGTCGAGTTGAACGAGTAGTTGGCGCGGAAGTCCTGGCCGTAGATGGGGGCGAGGTCGCCGGCGGGGGCGTCGACGGCGAGGTTCTCTGAGCCAAGGCGGTTGATGAGGTCCTTGAGGGCAACCATGGACTCTGCATCGGCGAGGGCACCCACGACGCCCTTGATCTCGTCACCCTTTGCACCCGACTGTTCGAGTCCTTCGGCGACGGTGGCGAGTGCCTCGGGCCACGAGGCAGGTACGAAGCGGTCGCCCTGCTTGATGAGCGGGGTAGTGAGACGCTGGAACTTGAGTCCATCGGCAGCAAAGCGCGTCTTGTCGTTGATCCACTCTTCATTGACGTCGTCGTTGGTGCGAGGCAGGATGCGCATGACCGAGACGCCTCGCGAGTCGACGCGGATGTTGGAGCCGACGGCGTCGAGGACATCGACGGACTCGGTCTTCTTGAGCTCCCAAGGGCGGGCGTGGAAGGCGTAGGGCTTGGAAGTGAGTGCGCCGACGGGGCAGAGGTCGATGATGTTGCCCGACATTTCCGAGTCAATCGTCTTTTCGACGTAGGTGCCAATCTGGAGGTCGTTTCCGCGGCCCGAGGTGCCCATGTCCTGTACACCGGCAACGTCATTGGCGAAGCGGACGCAGCGAGTGCAGTGGATACAGCGGGTCATGACCGTCTTGACCAAGGGCCCCAGGTTCTTGTCCTCGACGGCGCGCTTACCCTTGATCTCGTGCATGCGGCCACGGTCCGAGCCGTAGCGCATCGACTGGTCCTGGAGGTCACACTCGCCACCCCAGTCGCAAATGGGGCAGTCGAGGGGATGGTTGGCAAGGAGGAACTCCATGACACCTTCGCGTGCCTTTGCTACGAGGGGCGTGTTGGTAAAGACTTGCTGGCCGGGCTGAACGGGCCATGCGCACGAGGCAATGGGTTTCGGCGCGCCCTTGGACTCGACGAGGCACATTCGGCAGTTACCTGTGAGCGAGTGAGCCCGTGAGCGAAGCGGAGGGGCGAGCGAGCGAGCGAGCGAGAGGTTTTAGGGACATGTTGCTATGTCAGTATGTGTGATCTACTTGCGAATGTATCGTGTCTTTGCCACTCGCGTTGCGTATATACCGCGCGTGTCCCCCTGTCACGCCTCTCACTCACCAGCAATGAGCAACCGCTCATGGTAACAAAACCTAGGAATCTGCGCGCCTGCAATCTCGCACGCCTGAATGAGTGCCGTACCTTGCTCGACCTCAACCTCCTTGCCATCAATGGTGAGCTTGACCATCTTCTTTGGTGCCTTTTCAGGGGCGGGCGAGGCGAGTGCGGCGCGAGACGACGTGGAAAAGGCGGCGGGTGCGGCGGCGGCGGCGGCGGTGAGCCTCGAGGAGGAGGCGACATTGGTGCGCACGGCGGCGGTTTGCCGCAGCGGGGTGGCGAGTGAGCGGAGCATGACGGGCGATATGAGAAAGAGCGAGGTATAGGTCGCAAGAGGTATGAGGGTGAGGTGGCGGCAAGTAAGGAGGATATCGAGGGTTGGCAGTGACAGTAGCTGGCTGATGGGGTTACGTGCAGTCGTCGATGCTCTGACGAGACTAGATCGCCCTCTCTTAGCCTTTTTAGTCGCTGCTGTGTGTGAGTCGTGGGTTGGTATTGTACCCAAGGAAGGTGTGAGTGAGTGAGTGTGAGTGCGTCGATGCGAATGGTGTCGCCAGTGTTCGCGTGTGTGTGTGCTGCGTGGCTGGCCTGCCCTGCCCTGACCTGCCCTTGAGTGCCCCGCCCCGTCCCCCGCCCTTCCCTCTGCCCCGCCTCCTGCCCTTCGGTCAGCGCCGCCTCGTCTTCCCGCCGCCCTCGCCGCCGCGATTTGTCACACACTCGGACGTGCGGGGGGCCAGTGGGCGATTGGTGAGCAGCGCGTCACGTGACTCGCTCCCCGCCCCACATCCACCCCTGTCTCGGCTCCGATCCATGCCCCGCCCCCCGGCCTCGGAACGAACGGACCGGCGCTTTCGGAGGGGCACGGGGGGCAGTGGGGCGGGAATACCGCACGATATACACGCATACATACACGGACCATTCACTGTTTCCTACGACTCTATCACCCCACCCACCACTCAAACCCGTCACACACAATGGTCTCTTCTCTCCTCTTCAAGGGCGCTGTGAGTTGTAGAATGGTTGCTTGGGCGTGAAGTCGGCGCATACAGGCACAAACACGGCTCATACCGTGACACATGACTGACCACGAGTACAACACCCACCTTCGTCCCCTCCTACGCCAGGCCCGCACCCTCATCTCCTCCCAAGCTCAGGCCTCCCGCTCCCTGGCTACCTCTGCCATCGCACGGCGCGACCTCGTGCAGGAGGCCTACCTCCGCGAACTCAAGGCTTACAAGCCTGCTCCCAAGGTGCGTGCATGTGTCCCACGCGACGCGCGGGGGGGGGGGGGGGGGGGGGGGGGGGGGGGGGGGGGCCCCTCCCCCCCCCCCCCCCCCTCCCCCCCTCTCCCCCCCCCCCCCCCCCCCCCCCCCCCCCCCCACCCCCCCCCCCCCCCCCCAAACACCACCCCCGCACCCTCCCCCCCCCC
>RRYC01000197.1:0-26011 GCA_004016185.1 Quambalaria eucalypti
ACGTAGGGGGGGGGGGGAGACGGCGGGGTGTTTTTTTTGGCCAAAATTTTTCTTTTTTTATTGTTTGCTGAGGAGTTCTCCCCGATTTGGGGAAAATCCCCCCCTTTTCCAACAAAACTAAATTAACCAATGCGCCTTTGCATCCACCCTATGTAGATACATAGTTGTAGTCTTGGATGGGTAATGGTATAACAGGCCCCCCCCCCCCCCCCCACGGCCCTACTACCTCGCATATACCCACGCCGCCCTCACACGATACTCTCCAAATCCCTCGCGAAGCTCAGGTTCGAGGCAATGGTCGCGCGCTTCGGGATGGGGTCCTCTGCGGGTGCGGCAGCACCTCCTGTTAGGGCTGATGTCGATGACGACGACGTCTTGCCGTTGGAGGGTGCGGCCGGGTTTGTGGCGCTATTAAAGTAGACGGTCTGGTTGCTGGGGTTGATTTGCCAGCCGCGCTGATGCGGGGCACAAGGAGGAAGAAATGGTGAATGTATATGCGCTGTCAGTCGGCTGCAGATGGGTGCTGGGAAGCATGCTGGTCTGACGCACCTCATTGGCAAACTGCGAGACCTGCTGCATGCTATCGAAGAAGAGGAGCGTCGCTGCGTCGCTGAGGGGCAGGCAGTCATACGCCTTCTCCTCGGAACTGGCAATTTCATGCCGGATCGTGAGCATCAGACGGTCGACGAAGAAGCGGTACTCTTCGCGCGGGACTTGGTCGCGGGAGCGCCAGACCTTGGAGTAGGAGCCTTCCATGAGCCAGCGCTCGAGGTTGACGGGGTGTTGCAGGAAGGGAGAGGAGGACACGAGGTCTGCGGGGAGGGTCTCGAGAGTGGTGTGGAAGGAGGCGATGGCGTTGGAAGAGAGGAGGCGAAGCAGCGAGAGGCCGAGGAGCGGCTGGTGGTTCGACGAGGGTGGGAGGAGGGCACTGTGCGAGCGAGGAGGGGGGAAGAGGGGGGTAACGACGGGACCAACTTGTTAGAAGTGAAAGACAAACTAGCCATGCGCCTTCTGTCGCTACGCACCCGAGGTCGTTGTAGAAGACGCCCAACAAGTCCATGTACCGCTCAAAGCCACTGACGTCCTGCACCCTGACGCTCCAGAATGCGCCCACCTCGAGGACGTCGCGCGTCATGACGAGGTCCTTTGTGGAGAGCTTGCCGGCGCGTGCATCCGCTACAGAGGGAACAAGAAGACGCTGCTGCGTGAGGATGATCTTGAGCTTGGTGAGCATGGGTCCGATGGACTTGAGTTGGGCCTCGCCAGCCCGGGGAGAGGAGGTGATGGACGAGAAGGACTGGAGCAGCGAGGCGTGCTGCGCCTGGAGAGAGGACGAGGACGATGCCATGGTGGGCTGCGAGTGGCGAGGTGGTGGCAATGGAATGAATGTACCTCGACTCTGTTGTCAAGGGCGATTGCGAGTGTGGCAGGTAAAAGCAAAGCGTCCAATGCTCACTTCCAAGGAATTGTCGAGCATTGTCAGTTGAACCTCGTCGACCTTGGCTGGCCTCGCCGAGCGTGTGGAGCGGGACACGCGGCCCCGCGTGTGTCTGTCTGTCTGTCCTGCGCGCGTGTCGACACGCCAATCTGCTTCCGCTCCGTGTTTCCGTCAACGCAGGCGGGCAGGCAGACAGGCAGGCAGCCAAGCAGTCAAGGCACACACGGCACGCACACACGCACGCACGCACGCACCAGGCACCCACTGTTGGTCTCGTTTCGGGGCTGGAGGAGGAGGAGCGGCGCATGTGGGGGGCGTGTGGCTGCTGCCACGACGTGGTTCCAACTTCCGAAGCTGCATTGCTGTCTCGAGACAAGGAGACGACAAGGACCGCTTAAATGTAATTGCGGGCCTGCTTCCATGTGACTGACTGCCCGTCTTTGGTTCGCAATCTTCACCACCAACGGCCACGTCCACGTCGAAAGGAGCGCGCACAGACGGCAGCCACCCTCTTCGATCCACCGGCCGGCAAAAGCGCTTCATTCGCGCTCGCACCCCAGTCACGCTCAGCAATCGACCAGCGGGCTGGCGACGTAGCTTTGACGACGACATCGTGTACATACTTGACTCTGCTCCATCGTTCGTCGTCCGAACACCTCCCACCCCTTCCCTTCTAGCTCATACAAGCCCCTCGCCGCCAGGCAATCACTAGCAAGCCACCTTCGTCGCGGCCGGTCGCCGCTATTGTGGCTCAAAGGCTTTACCCCTCTTGTCTCGAAGCAAGCGCAACTAAATCCAGATTCATCAATCGACTATTCGCAACCACGTCTTCGACCCCAACATCCGCACAAACACATACACTTTCCCACACCACACGCACGCGACCATGTCCTACGAGTCGACGATTCCCTCGGCTGCGTCCTTTTTTGTCAAGTCGGTGCCGTCGCTAACCAACTCGCAGTCCCTATTACTGTATGCGGGGAACTTGCCTGCCAGGGAACCAGCCACGGTCACTGCCCAGGAACCCGAAGACGATGCACACCTCTACTTCCTCCTCGAAAAGGCACGGCACATCGGCACGAAGCGCAGGCTGGTCATCTGGCTCAATGGCGGCCCTGGATGCAGCAGCTTCGACGGCGTCATGATGGAGATTGGTTCCTTTCGCCCCTCTCTCACCTCCAAGGGCAACTTGGAATGGACGGCTCCGGGGGGAGCCTGGAACGAGTACGCCGACGTCCTCTTCTTAGACCAGCCCGTCGGTACAGGCTTCAGCTACGGCAATACCGACGGCTACGCCAAGACCCTGAGCGAGGCAGCGCGCGACGTCAACTTCTTCCTCAAGCGCTTCCTCGATGTCTTCCCCGAGTACAAAAAGGAGAGCGGCTCAGAACTCTACATTGCTGGAGAGAGCTTTGCGGGTAACTACATCCCTTATACCGCCCGCGAGATTCTGCAGGACCGCTCCTCGCAAGTGGACCTCAAGGGCATCGTCATTGGCAATGGCTCACTGAACCCCAAGACGCAGACGGGCAGCGAGCTCGACATGCTCCTCGATGCAGGCGTGTGGAAAGAGGGCGACAAGGAGGTCAAGGAGCTGCGCAAAAAGACAGAGGCATGCGAGGCCATCAAAAAGAAGCTGCCCGCTGACAAGTGGCCACAGGAGATCAAAGGTTGCAGCGACCTCCTGCAAGAGGTCATCAACCTGAGCTATCAGAACATCAACGGCCAGGCCCGATGCATCAACATCTACGACGTCCGTCTGTCAGACGAGTTTCCTGCATGCGGCATGACCTGGCCGCCTACGCTCAAGCCGACGTACGACTACCTCGCACGGCAGGACGTGCGGACTGCCTTCCACGTGAATGCGCAGAAACACCCGGAAGCATGGATCGAGTGCTCCAACCGCGTGTCTTCCGCCCTCCGCCGGGACGACTCTCCTGCGAGTGCAAGCCTGCTCCCCGACTTGCTCAACAAGGGCCTCAAAGTCCTCCTCTTTGCGGGCAACCAAGATCTCATCTGCAACCATATTGGCATTGAGCGGACAATCGACGATCTCGAGTGGGGCGGCGAAAAGGGGTGGGGCCTGCAGGGCGCCAGCAAGCTGAAATGGACAGTCGACTCCAAGCCAGCGGGGTACTGGCAGACGCGCAGTAACCTCACGTACGTCAATGTATTCGACGCATCCCACATGGTGGGCTTCGACAAGCCCGTAGAGGCCCACGATATGATGCTCCGCTTCATGGGCGTCAACTTCCTTGATGCTGCGGGTCCATCGGCAATGATCCAGAGCTCGCTCGAGGGCGAGCCCGAGCGCAAGGTCATCCTCGGCGGTGGCGGGGGCAGTGCGGGCCTCGGCGTACCGAGTGAACTGGGCGCCACACCAATGATCACCGGCCCAGACGGTAAGACGGAAGAGCAAGTCGCAGAAGAGGCAAAGTGGGCTGCGTACTACAATGCCGGTACGGCAGCCCTCATTGTGATTCTCATTCTTGTCACGGTGGGGACGTGTGTTCTCCTCCGGCTACGACGCAATGCCCAGCGCGGGAGCGGAAAGGGCTTGTTCCTGGGTAATGATGCGGAGAGCCGCCGCAAAGAGGCAATGGAGATGGAGCTGGAGCGGCTTGTAGAAGAGGGGGAAGGTGAGGAGGAGGACGGAGTCGAGGCAAGGAGCGGAGAGAATAGCGGTAGAGGCTCGATGGAGACGTACGTGCAGTCCCACGCTGAAGGAAAGGGCAAGGCAAGGGAGCGAGACGACGCAGAGACGTAGTAGTCTCCGTCGTCGATGCGTCGCGTCGAGTCATGTGTGCGCTTCATCGCGCCAACAGTGCTTTGCTCTACGTCTGCGGGTTTGAGCGGAGGCCTCGCCGCTTTTCGTCATGTCAGACGGTGCTGTAAGTGTTAATATCGTGTAGTCAATGGTCATTGTGCGTGCCCGCGCGTGTCTTTGTTGGTATCCACGACTGCCCCGCTGGGCGGGCTGCGCTGGTATGATTTTCATTATGCTGGTACGAGCGCTTCTCGACGAATTGCTGAAGACGATTATGTGCTATGCTGTAAGCGCCTGAATGATGAGGTAGAGGTATCACTGCGTCGCGTCGAGTCGAGTCGAGTCGAGCCTAGTCAAAGAACGAACAAACACACTTCACCACGCCTTGAGAATCCAATCTCCCCCCACCTTACATCAATCCATCGCGAAGCCTGCTGTGTCGCCGCGCAGGCATTTTGCCGCTCCCGCTCCTAGCAGCAGCACCAACCGGGCTGCCCCAGGTTGGGTACACCCTACCGCCGTGGTCCAGCTCGCGACCCACGGGCGTAGGCGAGTAGTCCGCCATGGTACCCGTCCCGTGGTCGGCAAACCCATTAGGGGGCCAAGATAGGGACGCGTCCTCGCCACCGCCTACTCCTGCGTGGACTTGCGGTGCCGTCATGGTGCCTACGTCTCGGACCGTCGGCATTGCGCGGGGCAGAACAAACTGGTTGGGGCGCAGGGAATGAAGCAAAGGTTCGTCGTCAGAATGGCAACCGCGAAAAGTAGCAGCAGCAACGAATGCTCACCTTTTCGTCGTACTCGCGCATGACTTCTGCTGCGAGGAGAGCTCGATCCTTGACGAGTCCCTCGAAAGAGAGGGAGAGCAGGTACGCTTGCGCAGACATACCGGCCATCAGCGCGAAGACGGCGAGCCACGCCACTGGGCCGTTGATCGGCAGAAGGAAGGTCCCCGCAAAATGCCAGAGCAGTGCGTGCAGCGGAGAGTAGGCGATCCCGATCCTCAGAGGAACTTCGGGTGCTTCCCAGACGTTCAGCTCGTGAATCTGCGCATCTAATTCGTTGGGCAGGTCGGTGGGTGGCAGGTCCGGAAGAAACCAGTTGAGGAGAGGCACGCGGTGAAGCCTCTCCAGGACAAACAGGCCTAGTCGCTCCTGTAAAGAAGGTTGAGCTTCGTCGTCCAAGTGGATCGGGACAAGTCTTGCATTCTTGCTCGCGACCTTGTCTTCGGGACTCTTGAACCAAAGGCGGTACTTGCGCTTGCTGGTGATGAGAATGTATGCGTTGTAGAGAGAGAGCGCGACGAGCACGAGCGACAGCAGGCAAGCTGCCCACGACCACAAGTTGGCCTTGTGCCTTTGAGCCGCTCGGCGGACCTCGCGGAGGCTTCCTGGGCGATGTCGCGAGCCGCCAGTGCTGCTGGCAAAGAGGGAGGGCTCTTGACTCGTCGTGTCGATGCCAGCAATCAGGGCTGCGAGGGACAGGTCCGAGGCTGGCGAGATGAGGTGCGAGAGGAGAGACAAGACATGTAGCCCTATGCCAAGCGGGTAGCCGAGTGTCGGGTCATGCATGTACTCGGACAAGGTCAACCCAGCAGCATTGGCATAGTCGACGAGATCGGTGGGCAAGTCCTTGATTCTGTCGGGCGAGAAGGACAAGAGCAGCGGGGATGGCGCAGCGATGAGTGGTGGTGCATGAGCATGGCTGTACATGGTGCATATAGGCAGCCTCAACAAGCACCGGTAGCCTTGTTTCAGAAAGTACCGAAGACTTACCTCTGCTTGAACGTCCTCCTCCGCACAAACGCACGACTGGCGCGGCCCTTCTTGACCGGTCGGTGGTCTTGCGAATCCACGGGCGCCGGCTGTACGCCTCGTCCTACTGAGCTCAGCTTGCTCGATCGCACCCCGGGGCTTGCCTGCACGGCCGACTTGCGCCTGACGGGGCTGTTGGAATCAGTGACCAGCGAGGAGGAGAAGCCCTCTCCTCCACTAGAGTAGCCGTACGCTGGGCCAGGAGACTCTCTGCTGCCACCTGGTAAGAAGGGAGAGTGAGGGCGACTGGCTGCGCCCTCGCGAGCCTTGTACAGGGCATAAGGCGTGGATGCAGAGGCCGATCGGATGAATGGTGACGAAAAGGCACTGCTGTCACTGGCCTCTGTGGAATCCAAGGGACCCCAGGGGCCCCTGCTGAGGCGGTGAGCCCTCAAAGGGGTGGCCATCGGAGAGTTTGCGCTTGCGCTGAGCAAAGGCTGAACGTGAGACACCTGGTGAGCACTATGTTGATTGTTGAAAGAGGACGGTCGTCAAGGAGGAAAGTCGTCGAGTGTAGCGTAGGAAGAGGGTCGGACCAATTTGGAAACCAATTTGGATCCCCGCTCCGACGCGAGTCCACTTGGCCCTGGGTGGCGGTGTTCCTGTTAATTTTGACGCGACTACGACGGACCTGGATGGATATCGGGAGCGCGCGGCGTGCGTCGTCGTGGCGTCGGGACTGGCTGCAATCGCGGGCTGCAGCCGGGGATCCATTCCCAAGCGGTGAGCAAAGATGACCGACCGATTGGCTAGTGGAGACTGGGGGAGGGGGCAGCAACAGCAGCGGCAGCAGCGGCAGTAGCAGCAGCAAGTGGCAACCGCGTTCCATCACGTTGTGATTGCGCCCCGCCTCGCCCCGCCCCGGCCGGCCGCCGCCTTCGCTTGGAACATTTTCTGTCTGTCAAAGTCGAACTGAACCAGTCTGCACGTGGTGGTGAACAATCTGAGCGTTCGTAAGTGGTTGTGCCACGAAATTCTGCGATCTGTGATCAGGCAGTGCTCTCATCCAGACGCCACCAGCACAATTGACTTCCGAAATGAGACAGTCAGTCAGACAGGGACAGTCAGCGGCAGCCCAAGGACTTGGATGGCCAACCTTGGACGGCTGCTGCTGCTGCTGCTGCTGCTCGCCAGGGAGGAGGAGGAACGTCTGCGGAGGAAGCTGCAAGTGGCGCGAGCGCGAGCGCGTCTCTCTCGTCAGAACGGCGTCGGATGGGCTCGCCCAGTGCCCCAACGCCGCCCCGCATGGATGACAAGCCCCCCCTCCCCTCGCACTGCGCTGCGAAACTCATTGCGACGCAGGCCGCATCTTGCTCCGATCGAAGGCCCTTTACCGTAATGGAGTCGTGGTGTGTGAGGCGTGGGTCTTGAGTGGTCCTTGATCGGACCGCCGCTTTGTGTCCGGGGTGGCCTGCGCCGGGCTGTATTGGATTGTAGTAGTCTTAGATGAGCTTGAGCTTAGAATCGCTCCAGGCGCCTCCCTGGCCACTCTCCCTCGACCACCTCCTGCACGGAGCTTCGACTCCGAAGGGTCTCTGATAACCTACCCTCCTCACCTACGCTCCTCATGGGAACCCGCACCTAATCCCTCCGCATCGCACCCTTTTGAACTACACTAACTTTACCCCTTCGTTGAGACGAGGCGCCACTGCCGACGACGTCTCGAGAACACCTTTGCCGGGCGCGGGCGGGCCCCACCCCAATAATCCACCTCTCACTCGCTCAGTGACTCACTCACTAACTACTCGCCATGGCCGGCTTTTCCCTTCGACGCTCTCCACTGCCGTTGTCGGGCATTGAACAATCACCCTCCGAACCATCGTCTTCACGGCCCGCCCATCCATCGTCTTCAGATTCGTCGTCGAGAGAAGCCGGAGCAGAAGCAGCCCCAGGTGCAACCTCCTCTCCATCCAGCTCCCGCATTGTTCCAGCGGCATCAGCCGCCAAAACCCAGTCAGACGGTCCGCCGGCTCCTTCCTTTCTTCACGCGCGCCGGGCGTCCCGGCCACCAGCCACAACAATGTCGATTGCACCCGACGTCTCTCAAGAAGCCCTCGAAGTTGATCTCAAGAAGCTGACGCCCAGCTGCTCGCGATGTAGATCCAAGAAGCTGAAATGCGACACTCGGCAACCGTGCTCGAATTGTATTGCCAAGGGTCTCCAGGCAGAATGCAAAAAGGACCAGAGGATACCCCGTGGCAGAAAGAGACAAAAGTGAGTCGGATTGCACCTTGCCTTGTTTCCGTCGTCGCATCGATCAAGCTCACCTTCTTGTTGCCTGCATCTTACCGTGACCACCACTTCCAGACCCGACAAGACTTCCATTCGGGAAGAAATCTTACAGCTTCGGAAGCGCCTCGAGGATCTGGGCGAACTCCTTCCTACCCTCAGAAGCCCATCTCCGTCCCCATCTCCCTCTCCCCCGCCTGAGAATTCTGCAGGAACAAGCTCGTCCCCGCACAAGCGCCTTCGCACACAATCCGCATCTACAGGCGAAGATGTCGCCCATTTTGTCTCGAGGCGCAGCTCGAAACCCCAGACGCTAGACATTGCCTCATCCACGGCTGAAGTCGAGAATTGGACCGACGGCGAAAGGCGGCCCGGCGGACTTGCCACGACCGATGCCGCCGCCCACGCTCGCCCTGCGGTTGCTGAGCGCCCACTGGCCACCTCGGAACAATGGCGCATCGATTCAGCCAACCCTTATTGGTCCAATCCCGCCGTCTTTCAGCAAAGGGCTGATCTGACCCGGGAAGCATTCAGGATTCTTCCAGGCATCGAGATCGTCGAAGAGTTGATTGACACGTATTTCTACCGCTGCAACCACCTCGTGGGCAACATCATCGGGGAGACCCGCTTTCGACGCCTTTGCATCTCCAACTACAAACCCAACATTAGCCCCGAAGAGCTCTTGACGAGTCCCCGCTACGTCGACCCATCGAGCTGGGCAGTGCTTTGCATGGTCATCTCCATCGCCCTGGCCTTTTATCCGTATGAGAGCACAACTCCTACCGCGGCATTCCATGCCGTCAATCAATTCCGGGCAGAGCAAGGTGACGCCTTTGACGACCAGTTGGATAGCCTTGCAAAGCGATGCCTGGCACTTCACTCGTCTCTGGTCTTCACTAGTCTGCCAGCCGTTCAAGGCGCCATCTTGATGATGTTCCGCGCCAAAGGTCCCGACACGTTCAACAGGCAACTGCTCAGGTTAGCCATCAGCTCCGCTCAGCTCCTTGGCTACCATCAGCTCGGCAACTTCTCACTGGAAGAAGAAAAGACGGTCGAAGATCGTCTTCGAAAGGAAGTCGTTGCCAGAATCTGGGCACAGCTGTGTTGCCGGGACTGGTGCTCTGCAGAACGGGATGGCACCTACAGCATCCAGCCGCTGCAGTACACGACCCGAGCCCCGCTGCATCTTTCC
The DNA here is from genome assembly GCA_004016185.1 of Quambalaria eucalypti. Classification (NCBI taxonomy): domain Eukaryota; kingdom Fungi; phylum Basidiomycota; class Exobasidiomycetes; order Microstromatales; family Quambalariaceae; genus Quambalaria; species Quambalaria eucalypti. Next base: position 9,441 of record RRYC01000197.1, read on the forward strand.
GAAAAGGACATTCTCAAGGGAGAAACAGAGTCGAAGCCCTCGTCGGTCCATACGCAAATGTCGTATCCGCTCCTCATGTCGTCTCTTGCTCGTATTATCCGCGAGGTGCAAGATGCGCGTCAGGTTAGTGGCAGGGCATTGGATCCAGAGGCCAAGGATGACTTCCACCAACGTTTTCTCCGATGGCTCTGGGCCTTGCCACCCTACTTTCAGCTGAACTCAACAGTCAGCGAGCCGGGCATTGTCCTCGTCCAACGATGGATGCTGCATCAACAGGCATTCCACCAGCTGCTCAAGTTGTGCCTTGGCGACTTCTCCGACCGGTCCTACCGAGAGTCCCTCCTGGACCTGGCCCACACGGTCTTGATCACGCATACGCGGGTCGTGTGCTTGTGCCCCCTCGTCAAGAGCATGTGGGTCAACTGGATGCACCTGCTCAATGCCGGCATGATCGTCGGCTTCGACCTACTCGATACCGAACGCGGACCCAAAGACGATGCATACCGTTTTGCGGCTCGGAACAAGCTCAAGGGCGCCATGAGCGACATTGTCAAGGCAACGGGCTCTGAACGAGGCGCCATGGTCTTGCAGGCCTTGTTGGATTTGGAGGAGGACCGACACAGGCAGCTCAAATCCTCTCCTCAAGACGTGGAGCCCATCAACTTTGCTGGTCTAGGCGCGCGCCTCATCCGTACCGCAGCCTCGAAGCTGTCCGAGCCAATCTGGTCGCCTGCTGCCTTTCAGAACCCGGAAAGGGGTCACGATTCCCTCATGCCAGGTCTCGCGACTCCTTCTCTCGGCGATGGAATGTCGCAGGCTATTCGGGTCGATGACTGGCGACAAATTGCTGCCGAGCTTGGCTTGCTAGATGACGTGACTTTGGACGTTTCGCATGAAGTCGGCCCAAATGCAGGCGATGCAGTCTTCGGCCGTGCAAGCGAAGCCATTCTGTTCAACTTTGATAAGGATCAGCCCAATTCCGGGGATGCGACGTCCTCGCGATCCCGTGCTGTCACTGGTCAAAATAGACCGGCCCAGGAGCCTCCGATGATGCCACCTGCGACGATTGCACCAGACTCGATGCCTTTGGCATTCACGCCTGCTTTCGTAGGAGGCGGGGGCAATGGTGGTCAAGGAGGATCGAGCACGTCTATGCGGCCAAGGACGGCATCTGCGCAGTCCCAATCTGCATCTTCAAGCTACGACATGAGCAACTCCCCGTCATCCACGACGCCCAATAGCTCCTCCAACAATTCTGGCACTGACAATTGCACCGCAAATTTGGGTCCGGGTGCGCGGTCTGCTGGACATCCCGACCAGAAAGAGAACAGTACCTTGGCCAACCAAGGAAGCCAAGCATACATGCAACATGCTCACGAAGACGCCAGTCTACGCCGCTCCGGCACACGTGACGGCATATCCACGCACCTACAGCCCGCAAGAGGGCCACATCCAGCATATGCGCATTCCGGGCTGCCGCCGCTTGTCGAGCATGCGCGGGCGTACAGCACGACATCGGTCCCCTCTGCGCCAGGCCCTCAAATGATGTCAGACCCAGTGCGCACCCATGACGACGAAGCTCGCGCCATGTTTCAAGCACCACAGCGAGGCTCTCAGCACGCTGTGCAGTGGGATCAGCCGCAAGCATACGACCATCACAGACGTCCTGCGTCCAAGACCCGCTACGAGAGCGGTGCAGAAGGACACCTCCCCAGCGCAGGGGTTTCTGCGTACAGCTACTCCCTTGCACGTCCAACGGGCGTCGACCATCAGGCAGAGCCGACTCAGTCACCGCCGCATGGACCTCTACCGCCAGGCCCGGGCGGCCCTGTGCGCAGCGCAGGACAGATTCGCTACGGGCCCCGCGGCCCCGCTGAAAATCAGCAGCAGCATGTATACCCACCCCAGCATTTCTCTACTCCAGATGCAGCATATCGCTGATCACTGAATGAGGCATCCTGATCGAAGCCACGTGACTCGCTGATCCATCCACATGAAATGCGGGCCTATACCTACGCAAGCCGCCGGCAACCATCAAGGGGCCCATTGGTAATTGCCTTGTGGGCACACGTCCACCCAGCCCCACTGTCTTGTATATGTGCCTCGCTTGAGCACTGCTCCTCTTCCACCCGCGCCCAAGGTGGTGGTCACTCCATTGTTTTTACTTATCTTTGTTATCGCCTCCATCCGCCTTTCTTGTACAACATCTACCCGGCGCTCGCCCATGTAATTCGCGACTCCTTCTTCAGCCCCTCTAAGTCTTCCCCCGTCACCATTTCCCACACGACCCCATTTCCTGGCATCGAGATGGTGCGCCGAGTCTCTTGACTTTGTTTGTGCTGCTGCCCGCCCGCTCGTCGAACGCCGTGGTCTCTTATACCTGGTTTCCTCCCGTGCCTTCTGGACTTTAGAACATGGGGTCTGGCCTGCAATACCACCTCAGCTTTGCCTGCGAGCCACTGAATGGATCCGAAAGGGAGCTCGATCAGCTGAATACCCTTCCTTTGCGCTCTCAACCGTGCCCTCCGCACTAACGTAAGGCGCAGCGGCCCGATTGCGGAGGTGCGCATTACAGCACCCAGGACTCGGGCTTGGCGGCTCAGCCTGCGCCGTGATCCGGCCTCATCGGCCCAGCTGATATCGGTTGCAGCATTCCGACCATTACGAATAGGATGCGTCGTCCCAGGAACGAGGCCGACGACGGGGCTGTGTATGTGAATGCTAACTGGGCGACAGGCGCGGTAGTGCCGCATCGTCTTTCAACCAAGCTGGCGCCTTCGGGGCGCTTCCCGATCGAAGCTCGGCTGTATCAAATCCTAATCGCGATAGCAGAGGCAGCATGATTGGGACGTCACATGTCTTGCTACTCATCTCGCCTCTTATGCCAGGGTGCCAAGAAGGGCTTTCCACCATGCTTCCATGTTCCTCTCTCTTCACGAACAACGGAGCACGAATTGGCACAGGGCGATGATGTCAAGTCGCCTAAGTCCAGGCCGAGCGGCAACGACGACGAGACCCGATGCGGTGAGGCCTCTGACCTCGCTTTCGCACAGTTCGTAACATCTCTCCTCTATTGTAGCCCCTGTTCGACACACGTGGCGCTGATTGTCCTGCGATGGAAGCTGGCGGATGTGTTCCAGAGCGTCGTCGTCGCGTCCAGGGGTTGTCGGGGCGTTGTTCACGCAGCCGAGGAATATCTCCGATGGATGCGGCCACGAGGGCGAGATGCATGCGACGCGGCGGCCCCTTCTGGCAGCACGGGGAGAGGGTGGGTGGGCGCAGGCAGAGCGAGGGCTGTGCGTGCGTGTGGGCGTGCGTGCGGGCGTCGTCGTCGTCACCTTTGAAGGACTTGGACCTCCTTTTTTCAGCGATGGCAGCAATACGAGACGCGAACGAGCAACGAGCGAGGAACGCGCAGGCGTCCACTGTAGACAGGACAGCAACGAGGAACAGGCCCGTCAGTGCCAGGCGGGGGGCCGGAGCCAGGGCCGGCGGGCGGGCGGTACGCGCCCCTGCCGCCGCCTCGTGAGGCTGACAGTCAAAGGTGAGACTTTGAGCTGCAAGTATTTCGTCATCCCGTCGCGACGATGGCGGTCAGCTCCGTGTCCGTCCCTGGCCCTGGACCCTGCAGAAATACGAGACCGCAGATGAAGACGAACGTGAACGCGGCGAACGCGCCTCGCGCCAGCGTCATATGCGCAGCGCAAGAGGCCGCCGCAGATGCAATTTTTTCCACTCGTACTGACGCGCGTGCGGTCACGCAACGCAGCTGAGACAGCGTCAATCAGAGGACGAGGAGTGCCGGCGACGCCCACGGCGGGCGGTGAAGGAAGCGGTGAACAAGCGGCGGTCGACAGGCGGCGGCGAAGTCACAAATCGAGTGTTGTGCCTGCCTGCCTGCCTGCCTGCCCTTGCTGCATGGTTTACAGGCCCGCACGCCTTGGCCAGGCCAGGCCAGGCCGAGCCTCACGCAAGACGTAGTTCCCAGGCCATGGCATCGGTCGCGAGTCGACTCGCCCTGCCAAGAAGCAACACTCCCACCACCGTACCATTCAAAGAACGTCGCCACAATGGCCGCTCGCAATTCCGCTGTCCGCGATTTCTCGGTGGCAATGGCGGAAGCGGAATCGTGGATCGATGTCACCAAGTTGATGCCAATACCAGGCAATGAATGCGAATGCTGTTGCGAGGATGAAGCGAAGCGGGAGGTGGGGCAAAGACGGGAAAAGCATTCGCCGGTGGTTGCCAGTGGCCGGTTCTGTCTGGCACTGCCAGGATGCCTCGCCCCCCCGCATTGCTCTGCCGACGGACAGTCTTGGCAGCTGGAGCGGTGCCGTGGCTGCTCATCTGCCTCGGCGAGAAGACCAGGGTGAGCGAGGGCGCGTCGCGGCACTACGGAAGAGGCTGCTGCGATTGCATCAGCTTGTGGTGATACCCGCAGGGCGCATGACCGGGGCGACTCGCCGTGCGCCCGCGGGCCTCATTCACAGGTCTGCCTGCCATTTTTTGCGCCAGGACCGGACCTCTCGAGCACTTCACTCAATGCGAAGGAGTGCCATTTATTGGCCATTCCCTTGGCGCACAAGCAGTCGAACGGGGTCACCGCGCCACTGAGCTTCTTTTGTCGCTACCCAGGGCATCTGCCCGTAAATAGTGGTCAATGGAGTGTGCCGTGCGAGGGCAGTCCATCCAACTCTTGCTGGTCAGTTGGCGGTGACGCGGCGCGATCAGATGCACAGCCAGATGCAGCGTTGGATGCAGATGCAGGCCTCGCTCCGCCCGCGGCCGCCCGCCCGCGCCGCCCCGCCTGAGTCCAACGCGTGCCGGTCTCTCCCAGTGCGGACACGGTGGATATGTGCGGACGGGTCCAGTGCGAGTGCGAGTGCGAGTTCGAGTGCGGATACGGGTGCGGGTGCGGAGGCGGGGCGACGGCCACGGAACAGTCTTTTCGCAACTCGCCTGCCTCGCCTCTGCCCGATTCCTTCGCGTGCGTTGTGCAGGCAGTTGGCTCACAGGCGACAATCGTGCGGCAATCGTTTTCTGAAGGCGTCACTTTGAAGGCGTCGCTTCAGAGATGAGCCTCACACCGGACGGACAGGTCCGAGGCAATGATGTTACGCGGTGCGCAAGCGGCAGACGGGCGGCGGGCAGCAGCGGGGCGGCGTGCTGGCTGGCTGGCGGCGTCGTCACCCAACACCGTCACCGTCACCGACACGAAAGGCTGCAAATGGCCCCATATTACTCCAACAGCTAGCTACCTCTCCAACTCTTGCGTCTGTATCTGTCCTGATTGCAACTCCAGTTTCCATTGCAATCGCTCACCTTCTCTCCTTCTCAGCATTCATCACGCAGTCACAATCGTTCTTCCTTCATCCCCACGCCGCCACCACCTTACGCGCTCCGACCGCCCCACTGCTGCCTGCTGCTCGCTGCTGCATGTGGTAAACACGCCGCGGTTCTACGGCAGAGGTCGACCGACTGTCGCCCGGACCAGACTCCAAGCGTCTCAAATCCACTGCTCCGCCCGAAAAACAAATCACCGCCCGCAAGATTGCCATCGAAAGCGACGAGAAGGATCCGCGGTCGTTCTCGACGACGACGACGACGATCATATTTCACGGAAGTTACACGACGCTTGTCGAATTGCTCTCCTTACTTTCTGAGAACCAGCACACCGGCACAATCCAGTCGCGTCTTTGCCAAACCAGCACCTTCTCTGCCCTCTCTCTCCTTCCTGCAAGAGCAACGGCGGCCACAGCAGCAATTCCTGCACACGCATAAGCCGCATCTACCCTACGCGCCTACTTCCTGCACAGTACAAGTACGCCTGCGTCCGGGCGTCCTCCCTGGCCTCGAGCTCTTTGGCCCGCCTTGAACTTCTCCACTGCGCTCTCCGTCGCTCCTCACGCCGCTCCTTGCCCCCTTCCCGATCGTCGAGGGCAACTTTCATACCGCACCAGCCCACTCAAACCTTGTCCCTTCAGCGACTTGCCAGAGGTGATCCTGTGTGCCTGCAGCTTCGCCCTCGCCTTTGCCCGTCCACGCCACGCCTCAGTCACAGCACGCCAGCGTCGCTCGCTGCCTGGCGCAGTTGCAATCGCAGACGCTCGCCCACCCGCAAGACGGATCGGATCCTCCAACGAACGTGCCTCTTGCTGGCCCTCGTTCCCCCCTCCCTCCTCGTCGACTAGCAGGCATTCTTTATTCCTGCACCGCCCCAATTCCTCGCTCCTCGTGGCCAATCTTACCTCTCCTCCTCGACGACGTCCTCTGCCATCCCCTCTGGTCGACGAGGTACAGACCCGCCGTCTCGTACGGCCTTCTCGCCAATGAGGGCAGCACCTCTTCGAGATTCACCCGGTCCCTCGACCGACTTCGCTCCTTCACACCATCCCGGTCTTTACGACGATTCCTTCCACGGCTCCTCGACGATGGCGACGTCTGACCAAGGCCCCTCGACCAGGACATCTGAAGAGGCCCCGACATCACCCTTTTCTCCTGATGAAATCTTCCTCACACCTCGCGCTGGGTCACCGTTTTTCCCAACGACTCTTTCGGTCCTCTCCCCCGAGTCGATATCCATGTCGAGATCGAATTCGAAGCGTCTGTCAGAAGCCAGCAAGGTGCTATCTTCCCTTGAAGCACCGCACTCCGCCACATCGACGACTTTTGTCGATGCCATGGAGACACCAGCATCAAGGCCTGCCACGCCTCACATTCCTCACCCCGGCGTTCTTGGCCTCCAAATCGATCAGGATGTCCGACGACCCTTTGCAGCCTCAGATCCATCTTCTCCCTTTTCCATTGACAGCATAGACTCCCAGTCGCCTACCAAGGCAGCGTTTACGCGCACAGAGGCCAGGCCAGAGCTCGATCAGAACACCGCGACGTCCACAGCTGGAAGACCGGTGGACCTGACGATCCCTACGCAATGGACAGAGCAGCTCAGGCAGAGCCTCATTGCGGAAGGTCTGTCGGAGACGGCCAACACGGCTGACCAAGAAATTCGCTCCCTGGCGAGTGCACTTGGCCCCGGGCTTCCGGAAGCGGAGCAGGTTCCCGCACCTGGTACGAGCGATTCCGAGGTCCCCTCGATTGACGTCATTGATCGTGGCGTCTCAGCCTCGAGTGACATCTCGCGGACACCTTCCACGTCGACAACGGGCACTACCTCCTCTGCGGCAAACAGCTCGGGCTCCGAGGAGACGACATCGTCGTCGATCCCAAGCGACATCGACCCGGTCGACCTGCCGGCGGGCAAGGGCGACTTTGATTCCAGCGAGACGACACCGACAGTGCCGCGTGAGAAGTACATTCAGTCCAAGATGCGGAGGTACCATGCCCTCCTCGAGTTGGTCGAGACGGAACGATCCTATGCGAACGACCTCTCAGTCCTGGTGCAAATCTACTTTTCTGCATTGCCACTGCAGCCTTATTTCGATGACCACCCTGCTCGGCTAGACACAGTCATCAGGAACACTCCGGTGCTCATGCACCTCCACTCAGATATTGCCACGCAGATGGAGCATACACTAGAGCGGGAAGGCATCGCTGCCTCTGATGTAGGCACCTATGCGGAAAAGGCAATGAGCAAAGGCGTTGACACCGCCATTGTTAGCATTGCCACCTTCTTCACCAACCTCGTAAGTACCGCAGACGGACTCTGTATGCAGGCGATAAACGCTATTTTCGCTTTTCGCTGACCTCTTCTGATTTCCCTCTGAATCATGCCCGCGATGCCATTCACCACTCTCCCTTCGCAGGAAGAGCAGCTGCTCCCCTATCAGGAATTTTGCGCTCGCCATGCAGAGGCCCTCGCAGTGATCAAAGAGGCAGAAAAGCGGCACAATGGCGAAGACTTTGCGGCATTTGAGCGCATGTGCTCCAACGTCCTCAAAAGTCGACCATCTTCTCGATCCTCCTCGTACACTGACCTCGGCAGACTCTCTCGAAAAAACTCCTTCTCGGGACCCTCATCTGCCTCTCGCTCGAGTGCGCCTGCAACCTTGGCCCCCATGACTCCCATGACGCCAGGCGCCGCAACTACAGCGCACGCAGCACCTAGCCTTAGCTCCAGCCCGGGAGAGCCCTCAAGCAGCAGCAGCGGTGGCCCTCCTCGCCAAAGCGGCAGACTGAACTTCGCAGACCTCCTCATCAAGCCCGTGCAACGGCTTTGCCTATACCCTTTGGTACTTCACACGTTGCTCAAACACACGGGACCAGAAGATGCCGGCAAAGAAGAGCTTCAGGCCGCCCTCTCGACGGTCAAGAGAGTCGCCGACGAAGTCGACGAGGCAGGCAAGCGACGAGAGCAGTTCTTGCTTTCGGAACTGGTAGCCTCGAGGGTGGAAACACGCTACCCGGTCAGCCATGCCCTGCTCACAAGCTTTGGGAGCATTCGGCTGTCTGGCACGTTGGATGTCCTGTACCATCATCCTACGATTGCCCCGCTAGTAGCCCCCCTTCGATTCCGATTCCTCGGCTTGTTCCTGTATCGAGGGTGGCTTCTGATCACCAAGGTACGCAAGGCTGGGACCTACGAGCCTCGCCACTGGTTCCCCCTCTACTCTGCTCAGCTGAGTTCTGTCGAGGAAGATGAAGGCGTCTTGCCGCACGCCTTGCGCTTGACCATCGATGACGACCACCACTTCGAACTTGCCGCCAGCAGCTCGAGGGAGAGGGCGCTTTGGGTAGACGCACTGTCCAAGGCCATCACCGCAGCTCCTTCATCTCCAATCGGCCAAGGCAAGGCCCTCGCGGATTTCCCGTCGAGCCTGGCTCTGACAACGCTCGAGTTTGGAGAGGCGTCTCTGCCCACCAACTCGCCGGAAATTCTGTCCCGGAAACGCAGTCCCAGCGCCGCGAGCCTGGATCCTCTGAGCGACTTCCTGGCCCAACAAAGCGCCGTGGCCAGTTCGACCGAAGTCCTTGTACGCTATGCGTCGATGGCGCAGCGTGCTGCAGTCGACCGAGGAATGGTCTTCTCCGAGGCAATTTTGTCGGCGAGGGCCATCACCCACAGGGATGGCACATTCACGCCGGGTGGCTCGCTGACCAAGTCTGCGCCCACAACGCCTAGCGGAGGTGCACCGACTTTGACGTCTTGGCAGGCTGCCAACAACGTCCCGACTTCTTCTCTTGGTGCTGCCGTCGGAGCTGCAATGGGGCTGGCCAGGGCGGCGAAGCGGTCTAGCAGGCAGAGCTCCACAAACGTATTCGAAGCGGCGGCACAGCAGTACGTTGCCGCCGAGGAGTCCCGCATGGCCGAGGTAGCCAGGCGTGAAGCTCAGCTGACGTACGAGCGGGAGCTTGCTGGCGGCGTCTCTGGAGACTCGGAGCTTTTGCAAGCATCCTCACCTTCTTACAAGAAGAAGAGGTCCAGCATGAGCAGCAAAGCTACACTCCGACCTATGTCGACAATCGCGTCAGGAGCTGGCGACGAGGACAGTACAGACGGGCCTCCGCTGCCTTCGCCCGTCCCAGGCACTCTTTCGCTCGATGTGCCCCGCACCACCTCGACCAGTTCCTCACCTAACAGGCCTCTTCGAGGTAACGCCAAAAAAAGGCAAAGCACGCTCCCGAATGCCAATTTTCTCGATGCACTCTCCTCGAGCGCATGGACGAGACGAACAAGGTCGCAAAGCGCAGAGGCAGAGGGCCTAGTATTGAGCGGCGAAGGCGGTTCGCCGATCGGCCAATTGTTTCCTCTGCCCGGAGATGCTCCCCTCCGGACATCCTCGCCGCTCAACCTCTACGACCAGCAAGCAGCCGCCGGGCGCTCGAGCAGCAGGCCGTCCTCTTTGAGGCGCGCCTTGACCAGTGTCACCGCCACCCGACGCGAGCGAGCCCAAAGCACCGGAGCCACGCCTCCATCCCCACGCCGAGACGTGTCTGACATTGCCGAGGAGCCCGACGTGCCTGCTGTGCCCGAGGTCGAACAGGATATGGGCCACAGGCGCCGTACCAGTAGCAGCTTTGGAGCTTCACTGAGTATGATGGGTCCACCGCTCGGTTCACTCAGGCGCGGCCTGACTGTACGCAGTTGGAAGAGCGGCAGCCGATCTGCAAGCAACAGCCGCAGAAGCAGCGTTGTGGACACTGATGGAGGTAGCAGCAACAGAGAGTATGGTGCAAGCACTCCCGACCTGCCCGACGTTTTGGCGGGCTTGGCCCTCTCCAATCGCTCTCAGCCAAACCTACCGCGTCATGGCCGCGGCCTGATGGGACGCTCAGCGACCGACACGGCGCTGATTCCGCCGGTCCCAGACTTGGCTTCGCGACCTGGCACGGCACGCTCGCATTCCAGTCCAGAGAGCAAGGCTGATGGGTCCCAAGAGGCTGCTACACCAAGCACCGAGTCGGCTCCGCTGTCTCGCACGACGACGCGGAGCACATCGCGTACGCTGCGTGGTCACCGTGACTTTTCGCCTTCATCGACCTCCGCGGGCGACCCTACGACGGCAGTGGTGACTGCACCGGTGACTGCCAGCTTGTCGCACGGCCTCGGCTCGGCGGGTCCTACTGCCGCGTCATCAAAAATGGGCGCTGGATCGCTCGCGCGGTCGATTTCGAAGCGTTTCCTGAGCGGTTCGACGACGTCGTCTCGCAGATCCAAGGACTTTTCCCTAGCCAGCGGTCGGGACGGCACGCCCAGCGGCATGCCCTCCGCTACCCTGGGGCTCTCACAAAAGCCGCCCTACTCCCTCCCCTCGCCCTTGGCAGAAGAGAACGAGGACGCACACACTTACGGCTTCTTCACAGGCTTCGAGGAGCTGTTGAAGCGTCAGCGAAGCCCAGAAGTCTCCGAGGACCGCCGCGGTTAGCGGCGACCTGACCCTCTTCACTTCACAACTCATCTCATGGTTTCCTATGACAGACATTGTTTTTCACTAAGCACCTTTCCCCCGCAATTGCATTCGCACGCACTGTACATAGCTCATACATGCCTCTCCCCACTCCACACAAAACCCCACCCACCACATCCCATCGCGTCGTCTGTTTGTTTCTCTTGTTTTCCCCTGTACCCATTATTGCGCCACACATCCCAGTCAGTGACTCTACGAACCCCATCGCTCTACGTTGTTGAGTGACTATGCAATTCGCACTGCGATTATACCCATCCCCGCTGTTTGTGTGTGTGCACATGCGTGACACGAGTTAGATTACCGCACGGCTCGGCTCGGCGCCCAATGAAAGACAAAGAAAGCAAAAGAAAGGAAAGGAGAAGCTTGCTTGTGATGGCAGACTGCAGCAAAGTGCAGTGGTATCAAATCGAGAATCGACAGCCGGGTTTTGCACACATTTGTCTCCGTCTCCAATTTTTGTTCCCATTCCCAGCATCCAGCTCTCAGCGCTGAGCTCGCGGACTAGAAAAACTAAAACCTCCCAGCCAAACTCCTCGCCGCCTCACTCGCGCTGATCCGTCCCCTCCCAGGGCCTGCACCACCCGGTCCACGGCCGGGACCAAAGCCCGTACCGAAGCCCGCGCCTGTGCCTGTGCCTGTGCCTGCACCGCCGCCGGGTACGCCGCTCGGCGCACCAGCAGAGGGTGTACGCGAAAGCGAGGCCGAGGCAAACCCGAAGCTTGAGGGCGGGGGCTGTGGTGTACCTGCGGGGAAGCCTCCCTGATGAGGATGAGGATGGGAATGAGGATGGGGAGGAGGGGCGGCGCCTTGGAAGCTCCCTGAGCGGGAGAGGCCCGTGCCCGTGCTCGTGCTCGTGCTTGCCCCGAAGCCTGAGGCTGAGCCTGAGCCTGAGCCTGGGTTTGGGTGAGGGACCTGTGCGCGGCCGCCATAGTCGTTGAAGCCATTCGTGCCTCGGCTGCCTCCTCTGCTCGCATTCGGATTGAATCCCCCACTTCCACCTGCGTTTGCACTGCCATTGGGGAAATCGTACCCGCCCGCTTGCCCGAAATGCGCCTCGGCACGAGGCATCGGCCGCTCGAGGAAGGTGGACGCCGCCGGTGAGACGTGCGTTTCGTGCCCTTGCGCCGTGCGGGGTAGGAACATGCTCTGAGTCTGCATTTGAGCGTGGTCTTGACCCGGTGCGAGGCCATGTTGGGTCTGTGATTGCTCGGGCTGCGGGATCGCGGCTGTGGCCGCGTCAGGATCTCTCTGTCCCGCTGCGGGTGCTGCTGATGCATCAATAATAGTACGTTCCTGCTCTGATCCCGCGCTTGGCCCGCCCTCGACACCATTCCCTTGCCCCGTCGGAGTGACTGCGTCGCTCTGAGGGTGTGCATCTCTCGACACGGCTGGGGTCATTCCAGGGGCCGCAGCAGCTCCTTTGACGATCCCCGACGCGCTTCCACTCCCGGTACCAAAGCTCGAGTCAAACGACGTGCGGCTGAAGAGTTGCGGCGGAGAGGACAACAGAGATTGCGCCGATGCGGACGTCGACATGGCTGCTGATCCTGCCTCGGCCGTGGCCGCCGGGGTTCGCTGCTTGCCCTCGCCCCTCAAGTCTGCTCTGAGCCCCTTGAGCGCCTGAATGTCCTTTTTCAGGTGATACACGCTGCCCTTTGCGTGCTCGACGAGTGCCTGGTGCAGGTCGGCATGCGCATTACGCGAATGCCCCTGCAAGCTCTTGTGCATCGACTTGCTGAGCCCTGCAAGAGTCTGGCGCAGAGCATGGGCGTACCGACTAGCTTCGCCAAATTCGTCGATTGCAATCTCGATGCGATCGCGCGCAATGTGGCCAGCAGACGACGAGCCCATTCTGCTCTTGAGCTGTTCGACCTCGCGTTTCTTTAGTAGCGCACGCTTCGAGGCTTCGTGGTGTTCCTCTACGATGGCGTTCCTGGCCAGAAGCGCCTCCTTTGCGGAGCGAGCATTGGCAGACTGGTACCCCAGCTGGTAGAGGAGGGTCATCGTCTCGGTGTGGGATGTAGCCTGCTGCGTGAGGTCAATGGCGGGGATCCCATCGGCTAGCTTGCGCAGATCCCTCGGCAGACCGAGCTCTGCACTGAGTGGTCGAGTGTCTTCTACGCCAGCGAGTGTATGCAGTCGATTGGCCAAGGCGTTGAGCTGCTGCGTCACAAGGGCGCGACTGGCCACGACCTTGGCACCCTTTGCGGCCGCCTCGTCGAATTGGAGCTCCAAGCGAGTGACCTCCATCCGAGCCGCAACGAGGTCCTCGTCGTCGTCATTGACGTTGCGACTGAGGCTCAGACCTTTGCCTCCCGTCGTGGCTGCACTGTTACTCGACGACTTGCTACCGCCAAATCCGAATAAGCCGCCGCCGCCACCCGAACTCTTTGAGGAAGCAATGGGTGTAGCTGGCGTGGAGAGGACACCGTTGGGGAGGCCCAGTCCCGCGCCGAGGTCGAGACTGTAGCCCCTCTCCATGTGGGCGGCGCTGTCCATGACGGCTCTCCACCTCTTTACGACGAGGGGAGGGGCATAGTCTGGATTGGGTGCAAGGGGGTGGTAGCTGTACTCCGTCTCGACAAAGTTGCGCGTCTCTGGGTGGTCGCGGTGGGCCGGTTCAGCGGTGAGGCGGGCGAACCATCGAGAGAGGTTGTAGCAGAGCAGCCTCGTCTCCGATGGTGACTGGTCAAAGGAAGGAGGAGGTAGCGGCAGGGCGGAGAGGATATGTGAAGGGACATGTACAGAGAGGGACAGGGCGAAGAAGGTGAGGTCGCGGTAGGACCTGAGGAAGGGAGGGTAGTGCGAGAGGCGATAGGGGGGCAGGTTGGACTAGGGCGAGGGCGACGCGTGGGGCAATGGTCAAGGTCGAAGTCAGTCTGCTTTGCCCGCCTTGTCAATGGCAGGGACGACGCCAACAACTCACCACAGCATCAAGCCTAACACAAAGATCCTTGCCCCTCCTCTCGAGGGCCAAGACGCGCAGCTTCAGTACTGGTTCTCTCCGCGGTGGCGCATCGCTGTGCGCAAAAGGTGCGACGGCGGGAGAGGGTGCCGGCGAAGGTGCAGGAGGATGCGACGACATGTCGCCCAGAGGAGCGACAGTTGTTGTGATGTGAGAGGTGACTGGGGAGCGGACTGGTGTGCTCTGTGACGTGCAGAAAGGGAAGAAAGGAACGCCGTTGGGATCCCGTCCCGTCCAGTGAGAAAGCAAACAGGAGTGCCGTCGTGGCGCTGGGCGCGTGGCCTGTGCGGCAAAACAATTAGGCAGGACAGCAGCAGCCGCGGCGAGGCGCAGAGGACAGACAGCGAGCGAGCCAGTCGCCAGTTGGTCACTCGTACTGAGCAATCACGGCAACGCATACACTCAATACACTCAAAGTTGATCTTAGATTGTGCTATTGATTGATTGATGGATAGAGCCTAGTGTTAAGCGGGAGGCTCTCGCCCGTCTGACCACCACCACCGCGGAGCAGAAACTTTGCTGGAATGTACATGGAGAAGAAAGCGGGTCGGCGAGGCGAGGCGATGAATGGATGGATGGATGGTGGTACAGAGATGATGGTATGAAAGTCAGGAAGCAAAAGGAATAGAAGAGGAGCCTAGTGTTAAGTGGGAGGCTCGCACCCAAAATATACAGAGAAGAAAAAAGAAACAAAGCCTAGTGTTAAGTGGGAGGCTTACACCCAAATTGTACAATTGAGAAGCCTAGTGTTAAGTGGGAGGCTCACGCCCGGGGTGACTTGGAATCGATGTGTATGTCTGATGTTACAATGCTTGTTGCGCGTGCGCATGCGCGGGTGGTCATCACCCGCTCAATCGTGTCGTTGCTAATTTCGTGAGAGTTCGTAATCTCGCCGCCTAGACGTTGTGAGGATAGGCGTAGTGCTCAATGTCGATCATGTTCTCCTTGATCGTTCGCTGCGAGACGAAGCGGTAGAAGATCGAGACCGAGCCCGCCTTGTCGTTGGTGCCCGAAGCGCGTGCACCACCAAATGGCTGCTGGCCCACGACGGCACCAGTGCACTTTGTGTTGACGTACCACATGCCGCTGCTGTTGCGCAGGTACGAGTTGGCCTCGACGACGGCCTGGCGGTCCTGCGCAAAGACGGCACCAGTGAGGGCGTACTCGGTGCACGTGTCGACCTCCTTGCAGATGTTCTTCCAGAAGTCGGGCTTCGAGTCGTCGTAGACGTAGGCCGTCAGCACAGGGCCAAAGATCTCGTTGACCATGGTCACCGAGCGAGGGTTCTCCGTCTGGATCAGAGTCGGCTGCACAAAGTAGCCCTTGGAGTCGTCGCCCTTGCCGCCAGTCAGCACCTTGCCACCTTCCTTTTGGGCGGCATCGATGAAGCCGGTAATCTTCTTGAAGGAGTGGGCGGCAATGACGGGACCCATAAAGTGCTGGAACTCCTCGACGGGTCCGACGGTAATCGAGTTGATGTGCTTGACGAGCTCCTCCTTGAAGCCATTGTTCCACAGGCTGGCGGGAACGTAGAGGCGCGACAGGGCAGAGCACTTTTGGCCCTGGTACTCGAATGCTGCTCGGATGGCCTCGTGGACGGCCAAGGTGACGTTGGCCGAGGGGTGGATCAGGTGGAAGTTCTTGCCGCCCGTCTCGCCCACGATCCTGGGGTAGCCGCCGTAGTTGTCGATCTGGGCGACAATTTGCTTCCAGAGCTGGCGGAAGACGAAGGTGCTTCCGGTAAAGTGCAGAGCGGCAAACTTGCGGTTCTCAATGGCCGTCTTGACAATCTCCTCGGCGGGTCCAGGGACAAATTGGATGACGCCAGCGGGAAGACCAGCCTCCTCGAGGATCTTGTAGACGATGTAGTTGGAGTAGATGGCCATGGGCGAGGGCTTCCAGACGACGACGTTGCCGACGAGGGCGGGGGCGCCGGGGAGGTTGCCTCCAATGGCAGTAAAGTTAA
Organism: Quambalaria eucalypti; assembly: GCA_004016185.1. Lineage (NCBI taxonomy): Eukaryota > Fungi > Basidiomycota > Exobasidiomycetes > Microstromatales > Quambalariaceae > Quambalaria > Quambalaria eucalypti. The sequence continues at coordinate 25,237 of RRYC01000197.1, forward strand.
AGGGGCTGACGGCGAGGACAAAGCCTTCCAGAGGCCTGTACTCGGAGCGGTTCCACACGCCTGGTGCGTGCCTCTGCGGCTGCTGTGCGTAGAGCTCGGCGACTTGTGCGACGCCAAAGCGGAAAAAGTCGCAAATCTCTGCCGCCGAGTCAATCTCGGCTTGCCAAACATTCTTGCCCTGGCCTACCATGGTGGCAGCCATAATCTTGTACCGGTACTTGTTTGCAATGAGGTCGGCAGCGCGGAGGAAGATGCCTGCGCGGTCGGACCAGGGCATGTCCTCCCACTTGGTCTTTGCCTCGAGGGCGCCGTCGATGGCCGTCTGGACGAGTGCTGCGTCTGCTTCTTGGTACTCGGCGAGGACCTGCGAGTGGTTGCTAGGGTTGAGTTGCTGAGCCGTCTTGCCAGTCTGTACGGGCTTTCCATTGACGATGCAGGGCACCTGGAAGGGAGCACCGCTGATCATTTCATCGACGGCCTTTTGGAGCAGAGCCCTGTCCTTGGAGCCTGGCTCGTAGTTGCGCTGGTGCAGTGAAGGAGGTGTATGTGGGGGGGGGGGGGGGGGGGGGGGGAGGGACGTGGTCTGGGGGGGGGGGGGGTGGGGTGGATGGGGCTCATGGTCAGGTTCCGGGGGGTCGAAAAAGGGGCCCCTTTTGCACGGGAGGGAGCGGGGCGCGCGCGGGTTGGTCAGACTGTGACCGGGAGAGGCGGCGGGGGGCGGGTGCGGGTGGGGGGGGTCGGGGGGTCGGCGGGGGGTGGGTGGGTGGGCAGAGGG
>RRYC01000198.1:0-75389 GCA_004016185.1 Quambalaria eucalypti
GACGGGGGGGGGGGCGGGCGGGGGGTGGGGGGGGGGGGGGGGGGGGGGGGGGGGGGGGGGTGGGGGGGGGGGGGGGGGGGGGGGGGGGGGGGGGGGGGGGGGGGGGGGGGGGGGGGGGGGGGGGGGGGGGGGGGGGGGGGGGGGGGGGGGGGGGGGGGGGGGGGGGGGGGGGGGGGGGGGGGGGGGGGGGGGGGGGGGGGGGGGGGGGGGGGGGGGGGGGGGGGGGGGGGTATGGGTATGGGTATAATCGTGACCGTGACCGTGACCGCTTCGCTGACACTCCGCACCACACGGCCGCACCCAATACGCCCGCCCGCCAGCCCTGAAAGACGACCGCCTCCAGGTAATCACGAATCAGGGGTACGCGCAGGTCGTCCCGCATGTGCGTGTTGGCATGTTGGCGTGTCCGCCGTTCCACACGCAAGTCCAGATGCTAACGCTGACGCTGACGCTACCTCGGCCTTTTGTCACTTGTCACTCTCACATGCCATCCTCACTCAAACGCAACGCGCAACCACAGCTCCACTTCCACGTCGTACCCGCTCCGCCTCTCCCCGGTGAGTCACCGTCCACTCCCTCTCCCTCTCCCAGTCCCACAGCCAAGAGCAAGAGCACTCCGACCAAATCACGTCCGCCCCGGCACCCCCTCGCCCTCCTGGGACACGGACGCCTAGGCGAACTCGACGACGATGAAGGACGGGAGCTTGCAGCGGTGATACGTGCTGGTGTGGAGGAGGTGCTGCGTGAGGAGGAGGAGGAGAGAAGGAGGGAGCGTGGGGCGAGGCTGTGAGATGAGTGGGTGCGAGGTGAGGTGGGATGGATGAAAGTGTTCAATTGTCCGAGTGCAGAGTAGAGTAGACTAGACTAGAGTAGAGTAGAGAACAGTCAAAGTCAAGTAAAGTCATGGTCCAATGACAGTGCCGTTGCGCGCCCCGCCTACGCCCCCGCAGGCACGCCCGCCCGCTCCTCCTCCGCCAGCCTCTCCAACACGACGGGCACCCCTCCCCTAGGCTTCATCGTGAGCATCGCATCGGGCTGAACCTCCTGCCCTTCGTGTACTTTACCCCACCGAAAGCGCACAATCAGATGGAACAGCACAGCCTTCATCTCGAGGAGGGCCATCTGTCTTCCGATGCAGCCGTGCGGGCCCGCACCAAAGGAGAGGAGGCTGCCGGAGAGGTGGGTGTATTCTTCTGGGGAGAGGCCCAGCCAGCGGGTGGGGTCGAAGTGCGAGGGCGGGGAGGAGCAGGAGGAGGTAGAGCCCCAGATGAGAGGATTCCTATTGATTGCGAGGGAGTTGATGCTTATCATCTGCGTCGACAAGTACAGTAGGCGCGTCAGTTGCAGTGCAGTGCAGTGCAGTCCAGTCCAGTCGATTCCGCGCCCACACAGACACACACGCGCACTCACCGTCCCACGGGGAACGAAGACACCCCCAATAACCCCATCCTTTGTTGCCTGTCGCATCGTGCCTGGCACACTAGGCCACACACGCACACTCTCCATCACAACGGCATCGAGAAAGGGAAGCGCGCGGAGGGACTCGACGCTGGGTTGTCCGCCCGGGGAGCGAGATACCAGGTCCAGGCATTCTGCGCGGAGGCGGGACTGAACCGAGGGCGTAGTGTCGGTGGTGTCGGTGGTGTTGGCGGTGGTAGTGGGGCCCTCCTTCTCTGGTTTTCCCCCGTCGTTCTCGCCCTGCTCAAGCTCACGCCCATGCTCACGCTCGCCCTCTGGGCTCGCGCTCGCGTTTGCGCTCGCGTCCGCAAGCAACCACACCGTCCAAGCCACAGCCGAAGCAGTCGTCTCGTGTCCCGCCGCGAGGAACGTCATCACATGCGCCTTGACGTCCTTCCAGTCCATACGTTTCTTCTCGTCCGTCTCGAGCGAGGCGCGGACAATGACCGAGAGGAGGTCCACGCGCGGCGGGGGTGTACCAGCAGCAGCGTCGGCCGTGGCGTCGGGTGGCAGTGCGGCCAGGCGCCTCGCTTCGGCCGTCTTCTCCCGCAGTAGCTTCTCCGATAGGGCATTGAGCTGCCCCACGGCGGTGCAATACGTCGCGAGGCACTCCAGTGCGGGGCTGTTCCAGCGGCGTGCTGCTTCCCTGAGCCAGGGCAAGAATCTGCGCGTGATGACCGTGTTGCCAGGCGAGGTAGCGCTCTGTGCGCCGCTGAGGAAATCAAAGAGCGCAGTCCCGCTGCCAAATGGTAGACGCAGGAGCGCAACGAGGAGACCAACCATCGGGGAGCCCTGCAGGCCTATAATCGCCTCGAATACGAGTGCAAGTGGTTCGTTGGGGTCGTGTCGCGCAGACGTGGCGTGTCCAAATGCAGTCAGGCAAATAACATCGAGGAGCGTGCGTGATACGACGTCGTACAAGTCTACCACGAGTGTTTCCTTGGCGGCTGCGTCGAAGCGTGCGTCGAGCATCGCACACATCTCCTCGAGGATGGGCACGTACTCGTCGTGCATGAGCGTCAGGTTACGCATCCCAAAGGCGGGGTTGAGTCCACGGCGGGAAAGACGGTGCGCCTCGCCTTCGAGGACGAGGACGCTCTTCTCGCCCAAGATCTGCCCGAGGATACGCGCGACAATCGAGGGCTTAGCGTAGGTGTAGCTTGAGAGGAATTGCCGCACCGTCGCGGGAGAGAGGAAGATGAGGATCTCGGTGCCGCCTAGGCCGACGAGGCGGACGCATTCGCGAGGCCGGGGCGAGCCCGAGCCCGAGCCCGAGACTGAGCCCGAGACTGAGTCCGACTTGCGGCAATCTTGCTCCTGCCCTCCGCCGCCACACCCATCTCCATACCCATACTCCCTCGCCCACTTCACACCCATGAACCGCTGCTCAGCAGAGAGCGTCGCCGCGGCCATGTGTCCCCAGAACCAGTGGCCGAGGGGCGGGCCTGGGAGGTGGCGCAGCGGGGAAAAGTAACGCGGACGGAGGTAGATTCTGTACCAGAGGTAGGTGGCGGTGCCGAGTAAGGCGGTCAGGAGGATGGCTAGGAGGGGGGGCGCGGAGCAGGGGATGGGGAGCCCCGTGGGTGGGAGGGAGAGCATGGCGAGTGGGAGGGAGAGCATGGCGAGTGGTTGCGGCTGTGGTGGTTGTGGTGGTTGTGAAGGTGGGAACGGGGGTGTTATGACTCGTGGAGAGGTCGTATACCCGGCAATGAGCCTCCGAAGAGCAGCGCGTGGACGCGAGTCGCAGTTGGCTGTATGCTGGGTCTTGCGCCGTGAGTGATGAGGCCGTTGGTCGTAAGTCGTCAGTGGCGGTTGGCGTGTCGTCAAGTGGTGTTTCGTAAATGTAGATTCGTCGCTGGGCAAGCAAATGAAAGGAAGAGGTCAGGAAGCAAAGGTACCTTTCTCCGTACGACTGGGCGCCCCTTTTTTCCGGGCGTGGCGAGAACTGGCTGGGCGAGGTAGAAGGCGGTGTCCCACCCAGCTGGGCACTGACTCGCGCCTTGACTGTACGTACGTGCTTCATTGACCAGGGAGGGTCAAGAGGTCAGCGTGGACGTGGAGTGGGGGTCAGTTGCTGACGCGACATGCGCCCCTGCAGGCGACGTATCACTTGCGCGAGTGGGTGGGTGAGTGGGTGATTGCGCGAGTGAGTGCACGGGTGAGTGAGTGTGAGTTAGTCGGTGAGGGTATCATTGGGCGAGTGCGTATGCGTCTACGTGTACGCATTTTCTTGTGATACCATGGAGGGTACCGTCCATCGGGGTACCATCACGCTGCAAGCGCTCGTCGTGGCAGCGTAATGCCTTGCTACACTGGCAGGCGGGCAGGCAGGCTACTGATACGTGGGTCCTGAGGGAGTGGATGCTCCTGATTGCGCGGCATGGAATGCAATCTGATTTTTTTGTCCAGGTCGGGTACGGAATACAGTCGGGTGAGCGGGGGACGGAGAAGAGGAAACGGGGTAGAGGAGGTGGGTGTGCTCGTGCGCGTGCGTGCGTATGTGCGTGTATGCGCTCTGAGCATGTCGTCCCGCCGCAGTAATTAGTAGCCTGTGTGGTGAGTGTTGGATCGTCAGTCATCATGGTCAGCATTGCATGGGAAATCAACATGAGTCGCGCCTCCCCACCTCCCCTGCACTCACTCTTCTGCTTCCTGGCCCTCGTGCCTCCAATTTTGAGCTTCGTAGCATCGCTAATAAAGACGACGGCATTGCGAACATTTGTCCCCTCGGGGGAGAGCAAAGCGCGGTAGACTGCCTCTCGACCTTCCCCAAACCCCTTGAAGACGAGTTCAATCCTCACAATGGGGCTTCCCCTGCGCTCCTGCTTCCGCTGGGCAATACTCTCAAACATGGCCAGGGCAGCGCGGTACGCCGCCTCGTACCCGCCCTTTTGCGTGCCCTTGAAGCCGACGGTGCCGCCCGTGTGTGTTACGAGCTTGGCGCCGTCCTGACCCGAGAGGGTGATGAGCGTATTGTTGGGTGAGGAGGAGATGTGCAGGCGGTGCGGGCGGAGGTCCCGCGAGGGAGAGTGGTAGTAGTTGTACGTCGAGTTGGGGGCTGGTGTCGCGCCGGGGAGGGGCGGTGAAGACGATGGCCTTGACGAAGACGACGAGGACGAGGACGAAGCAGAGGGGAAGAAGAGCGATGGGCCCTTGGAGGAAGGTGACGAGGACGACGGGGCATCCTCGTCTGCCCGCGTGACTGCCGATGTGCTAAAGTGTGTCGGGCGTGCGCTCAATGCCACCGCCGCCTGGCGACCCGCAAAGAGACTGCTACGGCTAGTCGATGCCAAGGAGCGTGTAAAGTAGGTGGCCATGGTGGGCGTGTTGGCTGGCTGGGTTTGAGTGGGTGGGAAGCGTGTGCGTGTGCATGTATGCTCATGACCCCCGCCGCATCTTTCATCAGGATCTTCCCTCGCTCGCTCCCCATCCCTCATCCTCTGCACTTCCTCGGCTCCGAGAGAGGAGGACACCATCCGTTCCGAGAAAAGTGCGCGCGCCGCTGTGTTGGACGGGACGCGACGCCGCTTTGCCTCGTTGGGTGAGGCCGAGGCCCGCGTGTCCCGCGTGGCGCCTGTGCCCTGCGCCTCTCCACCTTGGCGTATCGGTGGCTGGTGGGCGGGGGGTGGCTGGTGTGGCTGGTGGCTGGTGGCTGGTGGGGGATGGATGATGGTGATTGATACCAGGCCATTGCGGTCGTGGTGGTGGTGATGGCGCAATGCAATGGCGACCTTGACCTCGTAGAGTAGAGTGCGATACAAACGACCTTTCCCTGTCCTCTGCCGCGCGTACCCTGCGCACCAGCAGCATACAGCCTATAGGCACAGCGCACACCCCGCCACGACACGCCCTCACCCCACACTACCACCCCGCCCACACTCCCACCCCCTCCTCCGCCCACCATGGCCAACTCCAACTTCCTCGACAAGGCCATCGAGGTGGTCAAGGGCGCCATCGAAGAGGACACGAAGCAAAACTACCAAGAGGCATACAAGCAGTATCAGAATGCCCTCGACTATTTCATGCTTGCGATGAAGTACGAAAAGAATGACAAGCTGAAGCAGCTCGTGAGGAAGAAGTTCGTCGAGTATCTCGATCGCGCGGAGAAGCTCAAGGCGCATTTGGCGCAGAGTCAGGAGCAAAAGGGGCGGGCGGCAATTGGTGCCAATGGGGGGGAGAGGGGCGTGGGTGGGGCTGCGAATGGCAGTAAGGGTGATGGCAGTGGCGGAGGAGACGACGATGGAGTGGACCCCGAGACGAAGAAGCTCCGCGATGGACTGTCTTCGGCAATCCTATCCGAGACGCCTAACGTCAGGTGGGACGACATCGCCGGGCTTCAGACGGCCAAGGACGCACTCAAGGAAGCCGTCATTCTCCCCATTCGGCACCCGCACCTCTTTACGGGCAAGCGCACGCCCTGGCGCGGCATCCTCCTCTATGGACCACCCGGTACAGGCAAGTCCTACCTCGCAAAGGCCGTGGCGACCGAAGCGAAATCGACGTTTTTCAGCGTTTCGAGCTCGGACCTGGTGAGCAAGTGGATGGGCGAGAGCGAGCGTCTGGTCAAGCAGCTATTCCAAATGGCGCGCGAGGCCAAGCCCAGTATCATCTTCATTGACGAGGTGGATTCGCTGTGCGGAACACGCGGCGAGGGCGAGTCCGAGGCGAGCCGCCGTATCAAGACGGAGTTTCTCGTGCAGATGAATGGTGTGGGGAATGACGATGCGGGTGTACTCGTACTAGGCGCTACGAACATTCCCTGGGCGTTGGACATTGCCATCAAGCGGCGCTTCGAGAAGCGCATCTACATCCCCCTCCCTGAGCAAGAGGCACGCGAACGCCTATTCAAGCTCAACGTCGGGGACACGCCGTGTATGCTTAGCGCCGCAGACTATCGCCAGCTCGCGCAGTCCACAGAGGGGTACACGGGCTCGGACATTGCCGTCCTGGTACGCGACGCACTCATGCAGCCCGTCCGGAAAGTACTGGGCGCTACGCACTTTAAGCTCGTTACTGCGCCTGCGAAACGCAAGCCTACGAGTAGCGGCGACGGAGACGGAGCGTCTACGGACAGGCCCGCATCAGCAGACGCCACCGAGGACGCAGACATAACCGAAATGAAGCAATACTGGACGCCGTGTTCCCCTGGTGATGCCGGCGCAACGGAACGCAGCTGGGAAGACATTGATGGGGATAGTCTCCTGGAGCCGCCGCTGGTGCTCAAGGACTTTATTCGAGCCATTGATAGTGTACGGCCGACGGTGACGCAGGCGGATATTGTGCAGCATCAGAAGTGGACGCAGGATTCGGGCATTGAGTGACGAGTGACGAGTGACGAGGAGCCTGAGCGCAGCGAGGGCTGAGAGGAGCGAGGCTGAGGCTGAGGCGATGGGCGAGCGGGCAGGTGAGCGAGTGGGACGGGGAGGCGACGAGGGAGCGCGCGTGTACATGTCCCGAATGCAATTCATCTCCATTTACAGTTCCAGTGCCAGTAGAATGAAATGCATGACTATCCCTCTCCCCTCACTCCCGCTGGGGAAACAGCGGCTTGACTTTGCCCTTTTCCCCCTGCCTCTGCGGGGGTATCCTAATCGTGTCCTGTAGGCGTGCTTCACTGTTCCAGTCGTACGCGCGGAGCATCACCCGCTGCTTCTCACTGGCCTCGCCCTCACTGCCCTCGCCCTCACTCGGCCAGTACCTCGTCCCCTCTACTACGCCCCTCCGCACACCAAGCATCCCCTCCAACTCCTCCATCTTCCGCGGCATAACCCCCCACATCAACAAAGCACATAACCTCAGTCCTTCCCTTGCGTAGTAAACACTCTGCAGGACGTCTGCGTCGGAAGCAGTGGAACTCCACGGCGCGAGACGCTGTATGTGGGCGTTGAGTGAGGCGAGGGCATCCGTGGTGGATTCGAGGGCGCGGGCGAGGTCGTGTGAGGTGGAGAGGTGGTGTGAGAAGGTGTGGGGGAGGAGGGAGAGGAGGGTGTGTGGGTGGGTCGAGTCCGGGTCCGAGGTGGGCGGCGGTGGGCGGCTGAGCTCGAGCTCTTCCTTGTCCGCCTCCCCCCCTACGATACGCACGAGGTGCGGCTCCGCCCCCCTCTGCGCTACGTCCCACACCTTCGCCTCAATCTTGGGCGCCATAACGCGACTGGCAAGATTCCCCAATTGCCCACGGAGGAACTTCCTCGTATACTCCTCGAGTGTCTCCTCGCTCCAATCCGAGTCGGTGTTGAGTCCCCCTCCTACACGACACAGAAAGAAGCGGACTGCGTCTGGTCCGTGTGCTGCGAGTGCGGCAAAAGGGTCGGCGACGTTGCCACTGGATTTACTCATTTTGGAGCGGTGCATTGTCCAGTGCGGGTGGGAGATGATGCGCCGGGGGAGGGAGAGGTCGCAGGCGAGGAGGAGAGAGGGCCAGTAGATTGCGTGGAAGCGGATGATGTCTTTGCCGACGACGTGGGCGTCTGCTGGCCAGGCGCGGGGAGGCGTGGACGACGACGACGCAGTCGTGGTCGTGTGCTCACCAGGTTGTGACCACGGAAACCCCGTGACGGTGAGGTAGTTGACGAGGGCATCGATCCATACGTAGATGGTCTGGCTGTCGTCACCAGGAACGGGTATCCCCCAACTGAGACGCGACCTCGGGCGTGAAACACTGAGGTCCTCGAGGCCAGTCTGAATCTCTGCCTTGACAGCAGCGTGAGTACTAGCCGGTAGAATGGCATCTGGTGTATCCTCGAGCCACTGCAGTAGCCTCTCCCTGAAAGCACTCAGCCGAAACTTGTAATTCTCCTCTTGCATCCACTCGACTTTTTTCCCCGTCTCAATGGCCTCGTGGTGCGTGACCTCGCCCGTACGTTCATCCCGTACGGCGCGGACCTGCCCAGGAGGGTAGAATGCCTCGTCGCTAACGGCATACCACCCTTCATGCGTCCCCTTGTAGATGTAACCCCCCGCTTCGAGGCGGCGCCATACTTCGTGTACTGCCTTCTTGTGTGCGGTGTCCGTGGTACGCACAAAGGAGCCGTACTGCACCGAGGCGGCATCTGCCAAAGCACGGAACCGCTGCGAGACGGAATCGCACAGTGCCTGCGGCGTGGTCTTGGCATCGAGGGCTGCACGCTGGATCTTGAGACCGTGTTCGTCTGTGCCCGTGGAGAGGAGCGGGGCAGTCGGAGTGGGCGTGCTGGGCGTGGGCGCGGGTGCCTGCGGACTCCACCCGCCGTACCGCACAGAAGACCAGCGCGTAAAGACGTCAGCGAGGACGTCGGAGTGGAGGTGGCCGATGTGAGGCGAGGCATTGACGTAGAAGATGGGGGTGGTGCAGTAGTAGGGTGATGGCCGCGAGGGCGGCGTTGCAGGCGACGCAGACCGCAACGCGCTCGATGTCAGGAAACCCCGCCTGCACGAGAGCGGGGACAGCGTCGTCGAGCGTAGGCGTATCCGCATCATCGCCGCCGCCGTCGTCGTGGTGGCGCACGAGGCCATCATGTTGACTACGGTCGTGTGCCCTTGAATGAAGAGGAGTTTTGGTTGGCAAGCAGAGGGAAGGAGTGAGAAGGTGCGAGAAGGAGCAGAGGAAGGACAGAGTGCCGTCTTCGCCTTTGTCTTGGGCTGCACTTCCGACGCGCCGCGGCGACTTTTTTGCCCCCCAAGTCAAGTGGAGAAGGAAGGGAGGAAGAAGGAAGAAGTGGGTCGAGGCCAGTTGTAAGGCTGTTGCCTCTATACCATACCATATCCATTGACTGGACTTATTCACCTTCGACAATCGACTTCTCTTCGTCGCCACGACATGACCACCCGCCATACTCTGACCCCGCGGTAGACTTCCATTGCCACCCCCACTTACCGCCACCGCCACAATGGACACGACGCCCGACGTCCAGCCATTCTTCCTCGCCCGCCTCTTTCCCCTCGGCGGCGGGCCATCCACTGCGACGACCACTGTGCACGCCCTACACGCCCAGCTCACCCACGCCTGGCACTCTTTCCATGCCGCTCCCATCCCAAACGGCGCAGGGGGGTACATCTTTAACCGCTCCCCCCCGCAGATTCGCCTCGTACGCGCGCGTGGTCGTCTGCCCGCACACGTCGAGGTCTCCCTCGAGACGGGCGGCGCTACAGAGGATGAGTTCCTACTAGTGCACTTTGTGCGGCAGTTTCAGCAGGCAGAGGGCGAGAAGAGTGGTGGTGGTGGCGTGGCCACGGCCGCACAGATCCACGACGAGGATGGCGAGTTCCTACTCATCGAGGCGGCAGAGGAGTTGCCCACGTGGATTGACCCACAGAATGCACAGGGCAGAGTGTGGGTCGTGCATGGTAGTCTGCGTATCCTTGCGCCACGGGATGGCGCCGAGGACAACGTCGCACCCCTCGAGGACACCACCCGCGCACTCGCCGCACTCGGAGATCCTTCCCAACCCATCGTCTCCTCCCCCTCCCTCGACGAGGCAGCATTCGCCACCCTCTCCCCTACGACCTTTCCGCGCACAGACTGGCTCCGTACCGTACAGCATACAACGACGGTATTCCTCCCTACCGCGCGGGTAGCAACTGTATTTGCACGCCAACCGCAGCTGGTAGCACGCGCAGCCCACGCCTTTCTCGGGCGGGACACCACCGAGATGCGCGTCGCTGCTAGGATGGACAAGTTTGGTGTGGTGCCAACGGGTGCACAAGGAGAGACGCACCATCCAGCGCCCATCCTCGTGCCCATTCGACTACCACGCAGACTCTATGCACAGCTCCTCTCGGTCCGATTCTTACCGCCCAAGAGGGCAAACATTCCCCCGCAGTATCGCGAGGAGATGACGAGGTTTTGGGAAACCATGCAGCGAGTACAAGGTCAAGGCGGCGACAATAGCGATACGGCAGACGCAACCGCATCCACTACTACTCCCCTCCGCCAACGCTTGTTGGACACAAGCAGACGCTGGGACCTCGGCTGTAAGCTTTCCTTCGGCCTCGAAATGGCTTATGCTGCCGACTCGCAGCGTGCTGCTGCGCGGGAGAGGCGGCGGCGCAGTGGTGCGCTTCAGAGGGGGAAGAACAAAGGTCAAGGTAAAGGCAGCATCTTCACGCCCGCACCCACGCCGCTGCAGAGGGACAACCCCACGTACGAAGCCTTTCTCGCGCGCTTGGAAGCGCTCGGCTTCTTCCAGGGAGAGGTGCGCGGTAGTGCAAAGTGGAAGGAGTTGGAGGCGCAGGCAGTGCAAGAGTATGGGCGGGGGGGTGACAGTCCTGAGTCGGTGGTAGCGGCATGTCGCGGCGAGGACAGCGACGACGCCGACGACGCCGACGACGATGACGAGGCGCAGGAGGACGAGGTGTTGCGGTGGGTTAGGCGGTGCGACGGTGACGCAGAGACAACGCCGGGAATGGGACTGGGACTGGGACTGGACCTCAACGACACATCGGCCATTACCGCGCATGAAGACGACGATGCCTGGCTGTACGAGGGCGGCGAGGGCGAGGGTCAAGGCCAAGGCGAGTCACCTATGCCTACAGGCGTAGGCGCAGGCGCAGGCACGAACGCAGACGCAGACGGGGACGCAGCAGCCGAGCACGAAGCTACAGAGCGTCTCTCTGCATTTGCTACGAGCGTGGAGCGCTTCATTCAGGGAAAGGGAGATGTCGAGGGGGCTGTCATTGACTCGGAGTCGGAGCCTGACTCTGGTTCTGACTCCGACGACGAGGAGATGGACCTCGATGCCGACGCCGATGTCGAAGCGCACGCAAAAGCCCAGGCCAGAGCAAAACTCGCGAGTCTCACGCCGCAAGAGCGCGCTGAGAGGATGGCGGGGTTGGTTCCTGGGGTTGGGGGCGGGGGCGGGGGCGGGGGCGCTGGTGGTGGTGTTGGTGGTACTGCTACAGGCGAGGGAACTTCTACGCCCGGAGACGCAGACGTAGATGTGGACGTCGAAAAGGAATTGTGGGAGTTACATCGCGAGCTGGGCCAAGGCGGCGACGCAGCCCCTGCGGAACCATCAATGACAACGACGACACCAGCGCCGTCGTCAGACAAGGCGACGGACACTCCCACTTCCACGACTAGCACCACCACCACCACCAACGACAACACCACCACGGGCAAGACCAAGACCAAGACCAAGACCAAGACCAAACCCAAACCCCCACCTTCGCCCGCTGCGCTCCGCCGTTCCATGCAGGAGCACGTCTCGGCTTTGCAGGGGGGCGGGGGCGCAGACCCAGCTCAGGCGCAGGCACGGGCGACCGCGACTGCCAAGGCCTACGCCAAGGATCGGTCCTATGCTCGGTCTTATGATTATGATATGGGGATTGAGCGGGATTCGGATTCGGATGAGGATTTGGATGAGGACTTGGATGAGGGCGAGAAAATGCAAGAGGAAGGGGACGAGGGGGAGAGTGAAGAGGTACCCGCGCAGAGGGGTAAGATCGTAGAGCTGGGCGCGTCCTCTTCCTCCTCCTCCTCCCCCACCGTAGAGAACGCCTCACCCGACATGGACGTCGATGCTGAGATGGCCTCTGCCCCCTCCGAGGAAGACGAGGAAGACGAAGACGAAGCCTTAGAAATGCGCGAGTTCCTCGAGTTTGCGCGAAAGGAGTTGGGTCTTAGCGAGGGGCAGGTCGAGGGGATCTTGAGTGAGAGGAGGGAGAGTGGGAGGTGGGTGCCGGGTGTGGGGGCGGGGCGGGCGGACCGAGCGCAGCGAGGTTCGCAAGCAGAGGGAGGGCCGCAGGTGGCGGGGCAGGTGGCGGGGCAGCGAGGAGAGCAAAAGGCGGGCGAGCCACAAACTGCGACGACGAAGACGACGAATCGCAGCAGCAGCGCCTCGGGCTTTACGCGGGGGTTCCTCAATCAGCGCAAGACCCAGCCCAAGCCTCAGCCTCAGCCTCAGCCTCAGCCTGGCGCGACCGCCCCTTCTCGGCCCAACGTCGCACCATCCTCTTCCTCTTCCTCCACGCCTGCGCCCGCCCCACCACTCACCTCCTTCGACTCCCTTCTATCCGCCATGGACGCCTCCCTCGATGCGCACCTCGCCTCCCGCGGACTCCCACCCCTCGATAAAGAAGCGGCGTATGGTCCTGGTGCTTCTGTGCGGGGCGAGGACTGGGCACTGCGGCGCCCGGGAGGAGCGAGTTTGGGGAGTTTGGTGGGTGGGGGTGGCGGGGGTGGGGAAGAGGGCGGGGGTGAGCCGATGGACGAAGATGCAGACCTCGCAGAGGAGGAGGAAGACGAGGAAGAGGAAGAGGAAGACTTCCTCCCGCTCTCAGCGCACGATCGTACCAAGCTGGAGCGGCTCCTCGCTGAGCAGCGGAGGGGCCCGCCGAGCTTTAAGGATCTGGTCGAGGGCCGGGGCAGCAGCGTCGGCGGCAGCCGAGGTACAGATGGAAGCGCACCAAGCACCTCGTCCAGCACAAACGCAGGTGCAAGCGCAGCACCACGCGCAGGCTTGGTTCTGCCCCGCGCTTCTGCGGAGGTACTGGCTTCTGCGAGGTCGGATGTGCAGGCGATGGACGATGAGCTCGACCTTGAGCTTGCAGCGCAAGCGCAAGCGCAGGGTCAGAGTCACGCCCAGAGTCGGGAAAAGAGCAAGAGCAAGAGCAAAGTCCGGTTTCAGGAACTCTCAGACGACGTCGACCCCACAGTCGAGGAGGAGAGTGGCGAGGAATCACCAGAAGAAGGTGAAGATGCACCTGCTATTGTTGAGCTGCCGCCCTCACCTTCTCCTTCCTCACGCCCCTCCGCCTCCGCCTCCGCCTCCACCGAAGCCACAGCCTCCGCAGACAATGCAGCGGAAAGCAATGACGAAACGGATTCGGACCTCCCCTCGCTTGCTTCCGACTCGGACTCCGACGGCGAGGGCGAGCTCCACGGCGGGACCGAGGCGGAAGCAGAAGCACAGGGAAGAAGCAACGACGACGACGACGACGACGATTCCCACGCCCGCGCTCACGCCATTTCGAACCTCATGGAGTCTTGGCGGTCGCAGGGGGGTGCACCGGGTCCAGTGGGGACGCTTGCTGGTGGGATGGGGTTGGGTGTTAGGCAGGGGGTGATTGGGCCGCAGCCGCCGACGCCGCCGCGGGTGGGATCGGGGTCGGGGTCGCAGAGGCGTGGTGGAGGAGGAGGAGGAGGAGGAGTGGAGAGAGGGTCTGGGCGGAAGGAATGATGTCGAGAGATGATGTGATATAGCAGGAAAACACTGTATTAACAAGTACCGTGCCTAAGCTACAGCCAGCCACTGCTACGTCTGACAGACAGACGGAATGTCACGTGTGCGCCTGGAGAGGCTCGTGTATCACCTCCTCCGGATCGCTACCACGACTCTCTCTCTGCCTGCTCTCCCTCAGTCTCACCCCCGGGACTCTGCGATCCATTCCTCCCAGATACGCCTAAGCTCAAACACCCCGCCCGGACAGACCTTGTCTCGGCGCGCGTCAATCTTGGGGTCGGGACCCTTGATCTTCCTAGGCACCTCCTTGTCGCCGCGGTCGCTACCCCACTCTTGCACGCTGAGGCGCGGGTGCTCGCGCAGCACGTCCGGAGCATAGCGGTTGAAGTTCTGGACGCCTTCCTTGGAGAAGAAGGCGCGGATGTTCAGCTCCTTTGGGGGCTGGTCGGTGTCGCCCGCGTCCGCGTCGGCGTCTGCGTCCGCATCGAGTCGCAGCAGTCTCTCCATGCAGCCTGGGGACACGCTACTGTCTATTGTGGTGTCCGTTTCTGCGTCGTCATCCCATGCAGGAGCATATGGGCTGACCACATCGGCGGACAGAGAAAGTAAAGGCAGGGAGTAAAGGGATGGTTAGCGCGTCGGCGACGTTCAAACGCGCCACGGGCGGATTGATACTCACTCGAACATGCGCATGCTCCAGCGGAGCTCTTTCAACTTGTGCATAACTGAATCCCTCGCCAACAGAGCTTCGTTGTCGGTGCCTAAATCGCCTGTGTGGGGAACATTCGGGCGGCTGCCTTGCGTGAGCGTCGTTGTGGTGGGCAGCGATAGCTTTGCCGATGCACTTCTACTTCTCACCTTCTATGTGCAGGCTCCGCACATTGGGCATGCAGCGGTTGTCAAACCGTAGCGCAGTCAAGTCCGTTCTGGGCACGCTGAGCCCACTCAAGCTGTCATATGTGTATGGGACCAGTACGTCCTGGACGGATACGCTGAGGTTTGCGAGATTGTCGAGCACAATGTCGTTGGACCGCCCCGCTATGGAGCGCACAAGAAAGCCAGTCAATCCCAGGTGCTCTAGATTTGGCGTCAACCGGAGCAGCTTCTGCGCCGTCGCCAGCAGGCCGCCCACCGTCATCTCCTCGGGGAGTTCCTCGTATGCGACGGGTCGTCTGCCAGCAGCGCCGCCAATGGGCGGAGCACCTGGCTTCGGCTCTCCGTAGGGATCGAGTTCTGCCACGGGAAGGAGGAAGTCGAATCCGACATGATCGCATCCAGTCTCAGTCAACAGATCACCCACCGCGGGGAGACTGGAGAGCGCGAACCGCAGTGGATGGTCGAAACGATCGGGGCAAGGCCTCTTTGAGAGCGTATTCGATGAGCGTAGAGGCTGTGACGCCTTGACGACTTCCTCCTCGTACTTCACTCGCAGCGCCTCGTACGCGCTGCCACACTCGAATCTGAGCGCCTCGACTAGCTCGTCGTGCTCCCGCCAGACGACATGATAGACCTCATCGTACTGTGGCATAAGCATCGGCGGAATTTCTGGATACCAAGCAGCTTTCGAGATAGGCTTCGGCCAGGCGACGGTCGGTGGCTCGGAGGTCATTTGGCCGTCGAGCCCCCACCGACGCCGTTGTCCCCGTCTCTCGTGTGACTTCTGTCGAAAATACCCGGCAGTCTTGCTGCTCTTCAACTTGCCCAAGAGGGCCAGAGCCGAATCAGAGAGGCTCTGCTGGTCCTCCAGGCGCCGGCATGCTCGGAGGAAGTCATCCAGCCTTGCTTGCACTTCGAACACTCGCAACGTCCACTCGGCGAGTTGAAGGTCTTGGTCTGGCTCCATGTCGACGCCAGTTCCGTCATGGCCTGCCGTGCGACGAATTCCGTCGAGTGCGCGGTGCACCGTGGCATTGAAATCCTGAAAAGTCTGGGTTACGTGCGTGTCATCCGGGAAAAGTGGTTGCGCCCAGGATCGGTGAGGAGCTACGCCGTACGGAAGCTGGTCGGGGTCCTCGATGGAGGTGGGGAGAAAAGGCGTCTTGTCGAGCCCGTCGCATGGCCAACCGATCTTTGGTAGACTGCGCTTGGGCAGGGGATCGACGTGTCCTATCCATATACCTTTGACACAGAGGCCGAGCTCAGGACGTTGAGATATCGTGCGAAAGAAGAGGGAGAGTGTGGATGGGCGTGTGAGGGATACGTACGCGTAGAGGAGAGGCAGGACATGAGCATACAGCGTCCGAGAGGCAAGGCAGAGGGACAGTGCTGTGGGCACGTCGATGAACAGAGCTGGACTAGTGGGATTCGTCTTGAACTTGTAGAGGCGGGGCTTGTTGACGGCATAGAAGACGACGACAGACACCACTTCTGGTGGAAATGACATTGTCGCTGATCAACGTGCCTCGCCGAAGGCCAACGAATGGCCAACGACAAGGCGGTGTCCGGATCGGTCTGGTGGGTCAGACTGCGAATTATGGATATACTGAGACGGATGAAAGAAGTGGGAAAGAAGATGAAGCTGCGCGGGGCGAGTAAAAACACTTTGCGCTGCGTTCCGGGGGCTGACTTTGCTTCGCACGGGCCATTCTGTGTGGTATGAGTGGTAACTAGTCCTCTTCGGATCCGAACACGCGCCGAGAGACGGCAAAGAAATGCGACTCCAATTGACTGGGAGTTCGTGGCCGAGCAACCATCAACTCGCCACCATGAGCAGACTTTGGACCCTTCAAGCATCACAAGACCCGCCCAAGAGGACGCGCCCGGTGTCAAGGCGCGGTCGTAGATGCTCTCATTTCGCAATGGACTCATCGTCCCCTCTCAAGGCCGAGAGACGCAGGCGAACGCTTGAGGTGCACTCACCGGATGAACAAGCTCAGCCCACCTCATCGCTTCTGCTCCGCTCATTGTCCGCCTACCCCTCGTGCCAGAACGACGACTGAGGCAATCACGGCGCTCGCGCGACCGGCGGCAGCATATTGCAATGAGGTGTATTTTACTGAAGTACAAGCCGCGCTCAAGCGCCCCCTGTACTCCCACTTACGCTCCGTAAGTCCACCGCAATTCGGCTTGTCGTGGCCGCAATCCTTACTCTCGTCCTCTGAAGTCAAGTGAAGGTATCTCAGGCGCCACTCAGGCTAGCATACACGCTGCTGAGGTGCCAGCTGGCCAGTCCTCGGGCAGCGATGAGAAATCAGGAGGAAGCACCCTGCTGGCATTTACGCAAAGCTCTCGTACCTCTTATACGCGAATGACTAGGGTCGAATGGCCCATCCCTGGCGTTCTCCGCGATTTCTCACCCCCGTCTCACCCTTGAGCCTGCATCCATCCATGAACGTCTTGGTGCCCATTGGTACAGGTCCAGCTCCACTCTCACATCTCGATATTCTATCCTTTCGTAGCGCACAGGCACTCCATCTTCTCCTCGACGAGTCAAAATGGCGACTACCCCCTCTGCGACCGCCAACGCCACGGCTGTCGCGCCAACGAACGCGACGACGCACGCTGCAGCCGCTCCTAAACCAACTCCTGAATTTCTAGCCTGGAAGAAACATACCGAGAACCTCAATCATGACCACGTCAATCTGCTGCACTTCATCTTGGGTGCATGGGTCGGTCTCTTGCTGCTGAACCAGAGTGAGTTACAGTCCGCAGATTACATACCTATTCAGTCAATCACGGCCGCGCTCGCACTTGCTGACCGTGCTTCTACCCATCCATGCCCCAACGCCAGTCGTACGCATCACTTCCATCGCAATCACTTCGCGCTGGGGTGCTGGTTCTACCACCGTTGGCAGTGGCGGACCCTTCTCACTTCGTCTCTTCCGCGCATGCAGAGCATTCATCCGCAAGGTGGGTGCGTGACCGCTGCGAGACTGGCCTGTACAAACATCGGTTGACACCTTTACTTGCCACGGTTCCTCATTCCCCGCAACAGTGGTTCATCTACAGGACCATTCCCACGCCCTTCTTCATCTTCACGGCGGCAGAGATTTTCATTCTCGTGGGCGGAGCAGTCGTCATTTACTCGCTCCTCCTCGTGACCGACACGCACTTCAGCCCTATTAGTCCCACAGGTACCATGATCAATGTATATGGGAACCGCGCGGCGTTCCTCTGCATCGGCATGCTTCCCTGGGTCGTGCTCCTCTCCTCCAAGAACAGCATCATCGGCGCCCTCTCCGGTATCGGCTATGAGCGCCTTCAAGTTTATCACCGCTGCTTCGCGCGCCTGGCACTCTCCCTCGCCTTTATCCACGCAGGCATCAAGCTTAGGGCCTCGACGAGCTTCACCATCCTATTCCGCCGCTTCGGTCTCAGCGCATTCATCATCGCTGGCCTCATCTTCTTCATTGGCTCCCGCAACTCCCTCAACAAGGGCTACCAGGCGTACGTCAATGTGCACATCCTCCTCGTCGCAGGGCTCTTTACCGCCCTGTGGTTCCACGTGCGAGTCCCCGCGCAAGACACGGCCTCGCGCCTCCATCCGTACATGTATCCTGCCTACGCCGCGTGGATCGCCGACCGCCTTGCACGCCTCTGCCAGCTCATCTGGGTGAATGCGCTGTATGCTCCCTGCGGAAGCAGCGTCGGCGCGGTGCCCACGCGCGTTACGATCCTCTCCGACTCGATGCTCAAGCTCGAGCTGTACAAGCCCAACTTGAGCAACTGGGCGCCGGGGAGCCACGTCTTTCTGTGCAGCCCACCGGGTTCGGGTGTCAGTAGATGGTTCGAGGGCCACCCCTTTACGATTGCCTCGCTGCCGCCCTCGCACCATGGGCCGCGTGATTATACGCGCACCAAGACCGAGGGCAGTCCACATACCGCCGAGAATCCCTTCACGAGCTCCACGGATCTGAATGGGGGACCAAATGGGCGAGGACGCGGCGAGGACCTCGAGATGGAGCGTCTCGGTGGCGCGACCTACCCTCCGCACGGGTCCAACGGAGCGCACGATAGCTACAAGGGCTCCTCCTACACCACGACTGGCAACAGTCCCGTCAATGGCGGCTTTGGACCAGTCTATCACGGTACCACCAATGGCAACGGCAATGGCAACGATACCTGGCGAGAGGACGAGACGGCGGGTGCGCGCCTGACCTTCTTCATCAAGCGCCGCGGCGGCTTCACGAAGCGTCTGTACGACGCTGCCCTCGAGCGGCGCTCCCTCAAGCTCCTCGTCTACGGTCCCTTTTCCCCGACTTTATCCTTCCTAGGCTCATACGAAACATTGATCATCACAGCCGGCGGCTCAGGCATCAGCTGGGCGCTGCCCATCCTCCTCGACGCATGCAGACGCGAGCGCGGCAGCCTCGCCATGACGCGGCAGATCCTCTTCGTGTGGTGCGTGCATACAGCAGACCAGATCCCCTGGATTACCGACGCAGCGGCGAGGGCCCTCCACTCTGCGCCGACGGATCTGAACCTCGATATGCGCGTGTACGTCACGGGCGAACTGGCGCACCGCCGTCAGCCGCCGAGGGTGTGGACGGAGCTGCCCTCCGATGGGAGACATAGGGCGCCCTGGATCTTCCAGGGACGACCCATCTGGCCGGATGTGCTCCAGAAGACAGTGGCGGGCGCTAATGGTAGGGTGTGGGTGGGTGTATGCGGGCCGCAGCAGTTGATGCTCAAGGTCAGGAAGTGTACCGCGGACCTCATCAGGCCTGGACTGGTCCTGAAGGGAGAGGTCAAGTATGACATCACCCTGCACACCGAGGTGTTTGGGTGGTGAGGTGTGCGCTTGCATACTGGCGTCCACCAACGTTGCGTCCATCCGTGCCTATCATATCGCTGCCAGTATGTCATCATAGTTCACTCTTTGCTTCGTCGAGGCGAATTCCATATGGTCGACATGGCACGTCGCGATGTCAAGGTTGGATGATATTGATTTACTCTGTGCTCCGAGATGCGGACTGACAAAAATTCAGACTCAAGCCAATTGCTTCACCACTCGCTCTCAAGGCATTCCACCAGAAAGCGATCGCAATCAAGGTATGCAGCATCCTCCTCCGTAGACATCTCTTCAGGAAGGCCAGGCTTCAACATCGCCTTCTGGCAGTCGTCGATGACTTGGCGAACCTCGCGAAGAGCCTTGCGACATCGAAAGGGAAAGGCCCTGCAAAAGGTTTGCCAATTGGCCGTATTGGTCCATAGTAGCTCCTTCTCCGCTTGCTTATGCATATCTGCCTTGAGTCTTGCGAGCTGTGCTGGTGGCTTTTGGTCGCGAGGGAGATCAAACCAGTCGTGCAGGACGTACAGGGTTGCCCAAGTGGCGGACTCCCCATCGTCAAGGAAGCGATGGTCGGATTGACGCTCCTGTTCTTGCGCATCTCTGAGCCCCTCTTCGCAGTCTTCCCTTTCCTCTTCTGACTGAGCTTGCGCGAGGGCTTCCTTGGCTACCTTGACCCCCTCGCTCTTCTGTTCGCGGCCCAGCATGCGGTGGCTAGCGAACATCGAGTTGCACGATTCGGCGTCGTCGGCGCCCAGAGGAAGGTTGCGTGCCTTGGGATTGTTCTTCCCTCCCCGTGGCTGATTCAGATAACGGCTATTGCCGAAATCGTACAGGATCAGACACGATTCTTCCGGCGGTAGGTCGCGCCACTGGGGCTTGAGCGCGTAATTGCCCAGGTTGATATCCCGGTAATGAATGCCAACGGCGGAGACTCGGTGCAGCAGGCGCAGCAGGTCGCGATAGATGCGCATCTGCTCCTTCAGGGTGAGGCCGGCAAGGCTGCCAAAGACAGGCTCACCACAGACGCAGTCCTCTGCCAGGACAAATAGGCGCGCTTGAGCACTGCTGTCCAGCTCGCTTTGACAGTTGCGGGGATCTTGAGGCAGACGTGCCGTCGCAGGCGGGGGAGGAATTCCCAAGCCCTCCCGGTCCAGGTAGCCGAGGGGTCTTGGGAAAGAGCGCACTTGCTCGACAGTGAGGTCACGCTCGAGGTGCTTGAGCATCAGGTACTCGTGATCGCCCAGGTAGTCTGGTAGCCACGCGCACTTCAAGACGAGCGGGAACGGCTGGCCTTGCTCGCCGTTGAGGTCTACTTCGACAGCAGTGGCAGCCCAGCACACGGTACGCCGGCCCCAAAGCGACGCTTGATGGAAGGGCAATTGAAGTGGCTCGTCCAGGATCTTGATGTTGCGCTTTCCCAGAGGTGCGTCCGAGTCATGCGCTGGTGGTACCGAGAGTGTCAGTCTTCCTCCTCGAACCGGCTTCCAGCTTGGTACCAGCTGTTCGGCCTGGCTGACTACCATTGCAAGAGCCTGGGCGATGGGCAGCGCATCTTCAGGGTTGCGGACATCGTAAGCCCGTGTGCTGGAGTACGAAATGGCATCTGCCATCCAGAGCCGGAAGCTGTGTCCACACAGCGAAGCTGTGAAGGAGCGGAAATACGTGATGTTCTCCTTCATATGCTTGTAGTGACTAAGAAGGAGCTGCCCGAGCACTTCGAGCCCGGAGTCGCACGATGCCGAGAACTCGACTCGGAGCGTAATGACATCGGAGCTGTCCCTTGGGCCTGTAGTCCGAGTCCGGTGCATGAAATGGCGAAATGTGACGGCGTCTTCGGCACCTTGGGCGTCGGTGTCGAGCTCATCACGCTGATAGTCGATTTCGGCGACTGGTGTGCCAGCAAGCCGCTGCTCAAGAAAAATCGCAGAGCTATTCACCAAGTTGCACCAGAGCTGCCCTAAATGCGCCTCCTGCGTCTTCGCTTTGAAGGCGGCGGCAATGCGCTCTACCGCTCGTGGGACAGAGTGCTCGTTTCGGGACGATTCGGACGTGGTACAACGATGGTCGAGCTGGCATGCAGTCATGCCAGCCCGTATTTGATGAGCGAGGTCGTAGATTGCCTCGCGCTGACGCAGATCCTCTGGCAAGGTAAATGCTAGTAGGTCGCGGGCGAGGCGATCATTGGCTGGCTCGAGAAGGAAGTTTGCGTCGCTGTATGCTGAGTCGCCGGCGCTAGAGTCGACGGTTGTCGTGGGTCCTTGACTCAGCCACGCCCGCTTCGCTGCCATGTCGATGGCGGCAGGTTCTTGGGCCCTGTGTATTCGTGCGACTCTCGCCTTGATCGGCTCTAGAGGTGGGTCCGACACAACCGCCCGCCATTTGACGTCTAAGCCGTACTGCTTGTCTGCATTAGAGAGAGCGTGAGATGCCTTGGATACAGTAGTCGTAGGTGAATCAGAGACGACTGCGCCACCCTTATCCTTGACATCCGCGGAGTGTAGCTCCTCGACTGGGTGAACAAGTGCTTGATGCGACTGGTCCTCGAGTCGCAGTAGATCTGCCCGCGCAGCGATGCCTGGATTGTAGTCCTTCGCGTATCTTGAATGAATCGCTCCGTGACGAGCTGCACCTCGGTGGGGCAATCTGCCAGTCGCTCCCAGCGGACTTTCTGGACGACGTGTACGCGCTTCGTGGGGCGCTACCGGTTTTGCAGGCAATGGGGCGGGGGACGATAACATGGCGAGTGAATCAGGAGGGGAGAGATCGATTTGGTCATTAGTTCGGGGGGACGTGTCCAAGTCCAAGAGACGTCGACGGAAGCATAATTGCCAGCGATGAGGAGCGGAAGCAAAAGCGAGGACCAACAGGGCGGAGGCTGATCTGAGCGCGGGCGGACAGACAAGAGACGCGTCGTGGCCACGTGGCAGTGTGAGAAACAAGGCAGAGAGACGCGTTGGAGACGCGAGGGATCAAGGATCAGGGTAAGGCCGGGGGAAGGGCAAGTACTATACATTACAATACATGTACAACTACATCGAGGTACAGTCATTACGATACCATCGTACTATCCCCGGCGCAGTCTCACGCCTCGCGGCATCCCCACGCCAGGAAACGCGACAGGACATCATCGTTCTGCGGCGCCTCCCCGCTTTCGTCAGTACCGAGGCTCTCCTTCTCCCTCCTCGGGGCGGTATCTCCTCGCCTGTGACTCTGCACCTGAACACCCCCGAACACGCGCTTCTCAGCGGCGAGTACCATATCCACTTGCCCCCGACGCCTCCATATGACATCCCTGATCTTGCTCCTATCCAGCGGCAAGCGCGACGCCGTCGCCCCGCGCATAGGTAGCATTCCAAGGTGAAGACGCCCAAGCTCTTGCTGCGGCGTGTCGGAAAAACGCTCAGCTTCAGCAGTAGCGAGCGCCTCCTCCACAGTACGAGCGAGATCCCGCAAGAATCGCAGACTCGCGAGCTCTTCCGCACGCAGCCGCTGCTTATATGCATTCTTGCGCTTGCGCCGCTCCTCGGCGCTGGCCGAGGCCACGGATGGCCCCCCTCCCAAAGGAGCGGTGGTGGTGGTGGTGGTTGTGGCGGACGCGACGGAGCTCAAGGAGGACGCCGACTCCGCGGGTGAGAGAGAAGGCGCGCGGAGATTCAACCACACTTCAATGCCAGCGTGCGGGCTGGCGTCCGTGCCCGCGCCCGCCGCCCAGGGATCCAGTGAGCGCGGTGAGCTCAGAGGGATATCCTGTCCGATGATGCTGCGCAGCTCGACGACGAGGTCGCGCAGCGCAGTGCGCTGAGAGCGTACTCGCGCTTGGTAGGCGAGGTTTCTCGTTGGGCTCTTGAGCTTCGGTTGGGCCTTGCTTGTCAGCTGTTTGGGGTGCAGCTTCAGTAGGGCGGCGGCTGGTGCAGAGACGTCGCGTTCCATGGCGAGCTCGGCATCCAGGTGAGGGGCTGATTCGTTCTCCATCATGTGGTGGGCGCGAATAGGCGGGGGTGAGCGGAGCCGTGTAGGAGGGCTTGAGCTCAAGGGCATTCCGGAATGGGGGGCAGCATGATAGGGGCTGGACAGCGCCGCCCTGGAGCTTGCCTTGCCACTCGGGCCCGCGCAAAGAACGGAGCGAGGCTTCAGAACGTCAGGCTGGAACACGCGCAAACCGTCAGGTTGGTATACGAGCCACAAGAATCCAGCTTGATTGGGAGGTTGGTCTTGCACGTTCTGCATCGATCAGCTGCACCTACCGAGAGACGTAGGTAGCGCACCAAGATGGTCCAAAGCGGTTCAAATACAGCAGCGCCCTGCTACTTTTCAAGTAGACGGATGTATACTTTGCAATTCAGCCAGACGGCCTTGTGCGAGTGTGGCACTCACGGGAGAGGCTGCGGGCACACTTTGCACGGCGGTATCCGTGACGTGCGTTGTAGAGCGAGCCGGAGAGACGCGATGGCCAAAGATGGCGGAGGTGTATTGCATGGACACCTCAACAGTTGACCGTCCTGGTAACCCTCTCGGAGCTGGCATCACAAAGGCAGGATTGCGAAGTAGGGAATATCATTCCAGGGGGAGCGTGGGAATGAAAGTGAGCACTGGCGCACTCGTCGGGAACGTCGCTTCCGTGTGAAGCTGGTCAAGCTTCCTCCTGGGCTTCCAAATGTCAGACGCAGACGCACAAGCAAGCTTCTCACATTCACGATGATGTCAGCGAAAGAAGCGCACGAGTAAGATCCGGTGCCGTCCCATTATTCCAGCGCTGCTGCAAATGAAGGACCAGGCCCCAAGGCTCTGTATCCAGGTAGGTAGGTGCCAGACTATATGCTGGCCTGCGCCCCTTAGACCGCGCGTTTGCCCGAGGTCACCTCAAGCAAGGCACGGACAATCGTGTCGCCACGCCAGGCAGTCCTCCCCCCTCCGCTCCGGAGGTGCCCCGGTCAAGCACAGGCACAAGCACAAGCAAAAGCATGCGCAGGCGCAGGCTCAGTCTTCCCTGCTGTGCTGCCCACCGTCAGTAAGTAGGAGCATGAAAAGAGGATAACGCAGGGCGGCAATACACTTTGCGGGACCTGCCCGCGCTGCTCGCTCCCGCCCTGGCAGGCGCCGAGCCAATGTTGCTTCCTCGGCATTTTCCGAACGACCGTGAAGAGTCGTACGGTAGGGAGAAAAGGAAGAGCAACGCCCCTGGGGTCGGAATTGCGTCATTCATGTGGGCGGGAATGATCCTCTGTGCACGTGGGTTGCAGCTGACTCGTAATTGATTCACCGAAATGCAATAGGTCCCGACCGAAAGGCACGAGGTCGAGGTCAAGACAATTCTTGGCAGCGGAGACACAAGATTCAGGACAGAAGGACAGAAAGAGGGAGGTGGAGTGCAGGGCGCAGCTCATTACATGTAAAGACTTCGGCAAGGCTGGAGGCTGGGGAAAGGAGGAATGCTACGTAAGGACTGTGCAAGTGGGCGACTCTGCGCCGAGTGTTGTAGGGCGGGATATTGACAATAAGGAGGGAGAGTTCTTTGTGGATCGAGGGGTACATGGCGGGCGGGTATACAACATCAGGGCTAGACAAGACACGAGACGAGCGCTCACGGGGAGACGAGGCTCATCGCGCACGACGTAACGATCAGCACGGCGGCTAGCAGGAGGGCAGTTCCGGGCGCGGGGAGACCTGCTGCTGCGGAGGTGTTTGCGGACGACGGCGTCTTGAAAGTCGAGGAAGAGGACCCTGTCGCGGAAGTAGAGGTCGCGCTCGAAGCCGACGTCGATGCCGTGGTAGTGGAGCTCGCGCTCTTGGTGCTCGTGGGCTTGACGGTGTACAGCCCATTGTCCGTGCCGGTGGGGTTGTAGACGTAGCACGGTGTGCTCATCTTCTTGCATTTCATTGCGCTCGAGGTGGAGTTCTTGCCGTTGATCTCCGCTGCGGGGAGCTCCGTCTGGCTGGATACCGTCGTGGAGTTGTGCACCGCCCAGAATTGGTTGACGAGGAAGGTAGAGTTTGCGCTGGGCGGGCCCTGGGAGTAGTACGGGTTTCCATCGGACCAGTGCGAGAGGACGAGGAAGCCGTCTGCCTGCGGAACGTTTGTGGTGAGTTGTACCGAGTAGTTGCCGTTGAGGCCAAACGTGACTGACTCGGGCAGCCAGGAGAATGCCCAGTGGTAATTCTTGTCAGAAAAGGACGCATTGCCCTTGAGCTTGGGCCACTGCTTCGCGTACGTGAGGTTGCTGGCCGCACCATTGCTCTGGTAGACCTGGGGCTTGACCGAGTCTTGCAGGAATTGGACGTGCGAGCTATTCGCCGGCTTGGAGACGTACTCCATGTCCACCTCGGAGGTGTCGTTCTTGTACACGTAAAAGGCCGCGACGCTGCCGGTGAGATTGGAGACCTGCGCCACGAGGTGGTACGATCCGAAGCCAAAGTATTCTTCGTTGGTGTAGATGGCCGCGGAGGGGACAGTCCCGTCGGATGTGTTGGGAGACACCGTGAGCGCCAGTCCCTCGCTCGAAACAGAGACCTGCTGGGGCGAAAAGGAGCGAGAGTAGGGCGAAGTCGACTTGCTGACCACGCTCGAAGACAGGCGGAAGGAGTCGGAGATGTTGGAGTTGGTCACAGCGGAAGAAGTGAAGTCGGTACGGTAGTAGGATGCAAAGGTGGACTGATTCGGGTCGTCGTAGTCGATGAAGCCGCAATCGCACGTCTCGACGCTGACGCTCGCGTCGCGGGCAAGGAGCGGCGTGGCAGTAGCGCCGCCGAGGAGCCTAGACGCTACCAGAGCGCCCGCGCAGGCAAGGAGGGTGGTCTTGACCATTTCGAGAATATGAGCCTGCTTGGTCGTTTGTATCGGTATTCGTAGAGTTGTTTCTCTCTACCGTTGCAGAGTCGTAGTGTCAGCGCGTCTGGATACTGTGCTGGCTGATGCGAAGGTATGGGCGTTAGTGGCCTGGATGAGCGCGTACAAAAAAAACAAGAGGGGTTTTTGTGTCGCTGCGAAGACGACACTCCAAGTCTTTTATTGGCCTTTCCCGGAGAGCTCCCCGACTTGCCCAGAGAGCTCCCCGCCTTGCTCTTGCCGATTCGCCGACTGGGCGGTGTTTTGGAATGGACCCCAAGCCGGCTGGCCCGTGGCTGCTCTGACTGCCCAGACTTTCACGGCCCTGGCCGTTGAAACTCCATGTCCATGCCGATCGGCATGAGCTTGGCTCTTTTTGTACAGATGCTAAGCAGGTGCCAGAAGAAGCTTGTGCGTGATGGCGTGACACGACTTGAAGCGGGCCGAGCTCAATGAGACAAGGGATAAGTCTTGGGAGACATGGTCACTGCGCAAGAGGATGCACGCCCTTGCCCGGCTGTTGTTCATCGTCTGCACTCCAGCTTTGGAACAAATCAGATTCGGCCCGGTATTGACAGGTCACAGCCGCTGGGGGAAGATACTCTCAGCTCGTTGCGTGGGAGCAAGTCCACTCGGAGCAGGTTCGAGTGGCAGGCTCGGGGCGGAGCGTAAAGATGCCACGGTGGAATCGCAGCATTTGCAGTCTTCACCCTTGGCACATCGTGGCACCAAGGCAGAGGGCGTAAGAAGTACCCGCTTCGGTGAATATCTGACTCAGAAAATGTCCTTGGAGGGTTCCGAATTGATGAATCAATGTGTGGTACGGCCCGGAAGGCGCGAGCGGTGAGCCCCTGTGCTGCTTTGCCCGCGGCGGCCTCGTCGTATCACCCTTGTGCGGCGCCACTTGGGGCGCGTGAAGGGACAACAGGCGCGCGAGGCGACGCGTAGGACGCGACGCGTCAGGCCAGAGGAAGAGGAAGACTCGCGTCGTGGCGCTGGCGCGTGGCGTTGGCGCGTGGCGTTGGCGCGTGGCGTTTGGCGCGTGGCGTTGAGGCTTGGGTTCCCACGCCCCAGAGAGGACCGCAGCACTTGTTCCCTTGCCTTTCTACCCTATTTCCTTCGGTATGACCCATTCAACGGTAAAGATAGATGCGTCACCCAACCTCTTCGAACGATGTGGGACCCGTAAAGTTCCATGCATCATGCGCCGGTCAACAAGCACACGCGGCCTAACAAACTCTGTTCCTGCTCCTCGGCTCGGCCCTGCCCTGATCGGGGCAGTCGCCGCCGTCACGCCCGCTTCGCCTCACGCGATGTGGAGCGAGGGTAGGTAGGTAGGATAGGTAAGATACTTGCTACTCACCTGGACCGCATCGTGGGCACCGCATGGCATGGCATGACATCGCATCGCATCGCATACATCCGCATCGGGCGATTTGGGTCCTCTCCACACGACGCTACCCTCACAGACGGAGACCCGCCAAGGCCAGTCGCGTCCTGTCGTATCCCGTGTTGTCTGGGATTCTGCCCTGGCCGTGTCACTTCGTGTCACGACGGCCTTGACAACTTGATTCCTCGGCCTCCGAATGAATCAGAAGGTGCAGCAAGGTACAATTTTCTTCGTCCTTGGTGTGCATTCCCGCAACATAGCAAGTGCGGCGAGAGCAGTGTCGCGGCGCCTCTGGCAGCTCACTCACACACACGCATACAATCAAGCATACGGCCGTTGATGACCACTACCGCTGCAATGCTTCTCGCAGGCACAAGCTTCACGGACAAGATTTGCGGACAATGTATGCGCAGTCTGTGCGCCGGCGGCGGACCCTTCCATGCGCATAGACTTCCCTGGACGCCGATGCATCAGACCGAAGCGCCAAGACGCACCGCAGAGGACATACCATCGTCTCGCGCCTTGCGCCTCACGCGCTGTGAAGCGACGGCGTCGAGGAAGAATCTTCTTCAGGAAGCACAAGCATCGCAGCAAGCATCGCAGCAATCGAAACAGTGAGGGTCACCATTCCACTCACACACTGCCGCACGTCGAATCACTACCCGCAACGAGATCGTGTTGATTCGTTTCCCCTCACCCAGGCGCACATCATCCGCCAAGCATGATGCCCTTGCTACTCACCTCGACCCACGTTGCGCCCAGGTCACATCCCAATGCAGCGTCGGTGACCTCCAGAATCGGATCTGGAACTAAATCTGGCAGTAATATCACTGCGCCCTTGCGATGACGGTGAAATGATTCCTTCACGTCATGGCCACCCTCTGCTCTGACGCCGAGTATGGGACAGAATTCTGCTGGTATCCGGTGGGAAGACTCCGCTCCGCGATTTTCCCGCTACATGTTCGCAAAGAAGTTATATAAGAACCCTTGCCAAAGAGCTATGGATGGACCCACCTCCTTTCCCTTCGAGTACCCCGCACCCCACAGCAAGTAACACGGCCACCAAGAACGACTCGGCCCCTCAAGACTCCACATCCAACCCGCGTACCGACTCGGACCATACTTGCCTCGACGAACCCCGCGCCCTTAGATCCGAGGTTTTCGAACCAACCATGGACGCCAGCACGCGCCACTCGCCGACCTCGTCCGTCTCCCACGTCTCCAGCTCGAACCACACGATGCGGGAATCTGCATCCGGAGACCTCAAGGCTGTCCACGAAAAGGTTATTGACATGCGGCCTTCGCGGCCCACGCCCGCCGTTGTCGCTACCGGCCCAGTCGACACCGATACATCCAGCTTCCTCGCACAGCCGCAGCGCAAAATCGTCAAGACCACCTTTTTCCGCGCCGTAGCCACGATCATCAAGGTTGTGCTTTCCCTCGCCCTGGTCATCGCCCTCGGCGTCGGATACGGTCTCCACATCGAAGTCTTCAGCGTCAAGGTCACCAGCGTCGGTCTGTACGGCACGATCCTCATTGCCGACTTTGTCGTGCAGTACACGTGCGCCATCTTCAACCGCTACGACGTTTCTCGCATCGTCAACAATGTCAAGGCCATGCAGCGTCGCAAGGCATGTGACCCCAACGACTGCCTCGCCAACGTCGCCTCCGCCCGCAGCAGCATCATCGACAAGGAGAAGCTCACCGCACCCGACGCAGCCGCCGACACGATGCTGATGAACCCCAATGCCGAGATCAGCATCGCCGTCGTCGGCTACCGCGAGGACGAGCAGGCATGGAAGGAGTGCCTTCGCTCCCTGCAGAAGCAGACGCTCGCCCCCAAGTGCGTCGTCGGCGTCGTCGACGGCAACGAGCAGCCGGACCTGGACATGGCCAATGCCTTTATGGAGGAATTCGAAGAGTACAAGAGCGCACTGATCCACCTCCCGACGCTGCTCTCGGCCCTGCACCGCAAAACGTACTTTGACGCCCTCGCCGCCCAGGCTCCCGCAGACAAACGCGGACGCGTACGCAAATTCTTCGACGGATTCCGGGGCCACCACACCAAGGGCGAAATGGCCGCGCTGCAGACTGCGCTCGAGGCGGTCATGTCGCAAGTTGCCGAGTGGGAAGCGCAGTACAAGATTTCGAGCTACGAGGCCGTGTGCTTCAGCCAGCCGCATGGTCACAAGCGCACCGCCATGTTCACGGCCTTTGCCATGTCGCTCTACGCACTCAAGACGCGCCACGCCGTCTTCACCACCGACTCGGACACCCTCGTCAAGGAAGACGCTCTCGACGAGATGTTGACTCTGCTGCACTCCAGCTCGGACATTGGCGGCGTCACGGCCGACGTAAAGATCTGGAACCGCAAGGAGAGCTTCCTCGCTCGCCTGTGCTCCATCCGCTACTGGTTCGCATTCAACATCGAGCGCGCCTGCCAGTCGTGGTGGCGCTGCGTGGGCTGCCTGTCCGGCCCCATGTCGATGTACCGCTCGCAAGACCTGCACACCATTCTGGGCCTCTGGAACCTCCAGACCTTCCGCGGAAAAGACACTACCTTTGGCGACGACCGACACCTGACGAACCAGATCTTGGCGCAGGGCCTCAAGACGCGGTACACGCACCGCACGTGGTGTGAGAGCGAAAGCCCCACGACCTTTGTGCGGTGGATCGTGCAGCAGAGCCGCTGGAGCAAGTCCTTTTTCCGCGAGGCATTCTGGTTCCCGCATGCCTTTGCCAAGCAGAGCTGGTGGATGCTCGTCGAGATCACCAAGCAGTCGATGTACCCCTTTATCCTCGTGGCCACCGTCTTCCACTTTTTGTATGCGCCCAGCGACGCTTGGCGCCCCGTCATCTGGATCGCTACCATGGTCGGCGTCGCACTCGTCAAGTCCCTCCTGGCATTTGCCATGTCGCGCGACCCCTGGCTGCTCCTCTTCACCTTCTACGGCGTCATTTACTTCTTCGGTCTGCTCCCTTCGAAGCTGTACGCCCTTCTCACAATGAACAAGACGACGTGGGGCACCTCGGCACGCTCCTCGACAGAGAGGAAGCGCGGTCAGACGTTCTTCCAGCGCCTGTTCCACGTCGGACACTTGGTCCTCTGGTACACTGCCACGGCCGTCGGACTGGGCTTCTTCTTTGCGCAGGTATTCGACAATAACCTCTACTACCTCATCGGATTCGCGGCGGTCCTCCCCTCGGCTTTGCTCTTCTGGCAGCTGCCCTCCCCTAGCGGAGCTGTGCGCGCCCTCGCAAAGAAGTTCAAGGGGGGTGACAAGGAGTCGACGGCGGCAACGGCCACAGCCGCGACGGGAACCACGACGACATCATCAGGTGACAGCAGCCCACGAGAGACGCTCGCGCGCGAGCGTCAACCCGTAGCGGCGCCGAGCCTGATGACTGCGCGGTCATCCTACGCCGAGAAGGAGCAGTCGATCCTCCCTCTAACGACAGGCACGCCCGTCCGTCCCTCGCGGCCCGCGCCCGTCTTCGTTGGACGCGACAGCTACACCTACTCGTACTCGCATTCGTACTCGCGTGGCACGACACCGCCCCTCTCCCCCGCCTCTACAAAGTACGACGCAAGCTCCGTGGCGTCGACGCCGCGCAAAGAAGTACCGGGTATGGCGTGGCACCATACTGTGCCGCAGCTAGGGTACGACCGCGCACAGAGGTCCTACGCCTGCTCTGGCTGTGGCTCGAGGTCGACGTCGGCGCACAGCGGACGGTCGACACCGCGCAGCGAGGTGGTACCGCCCGTGCCGATGCTGCCTTATCTGAATAATGGCGTGCAAGTGGAGCGGCGGTTGAGGGAGCAGGCGCACGAGCACGAGCACGAGCAAGAGGACGACGATAAGAGCGGGTACAAGCTGCCTGAGGCGCGGTAGTGCCTGGCGTCTGTTCTTCCTTCCAATCGTGTGCACAACTACCCCTCTAGATGCCTTACACCTTGTCCCTAGCTTTGTCACCTGCCACGCATGGCACTCATCTCGTTTGTGTTCTGTCCTATTCAATAGCTGTACTTACTCTCTCTACACCCCCGAGCCCAACATCCTGTCTCTGGCTGCCTCCTGTCACACTATCTTTCACCGACCTAGGTCCCTCACTCGCGAGTCAATGCAAATCTATTTACTGAATCTGAATGGTGTCTGTCCCTCCGGGTGATGAGATGACGCGATAAGCGACGGCCAAGTGGTGGGCGAGTTCTGTACAGTATGCTGCAAAGCCCGCCTCGCCTCGCGTTCGCATGACGCGTAACGCGTATTTGTGTATTCGAGTGGGACCGGAATGCATCACAGTGTGGGGGTGGGGTTTCATCGTACGCATCTCATTACTGAAGGTCACGCTTGTTTGGGGGAGATCTCCGTCTCCGTCGGACGGATAGGACATCTCCGTCTGGGAGGGGGACGGTACCATACCGTGCCATACCGTAGCGTGCCATAGCGTGCCATACATACCGCGCAGGCGAGGCGCGTACGCGATTACGCGGCCCCGCTCTGCCTTGGCTGGTTCGCTCGAGGAGATCAGATCCAGCCAGATGAGGAGCAAGTTGCCGCCGGGAAGAGCATCAGTGATCACCGGATTGGAAGATGACTGCCGCGGGCCGGGCTGAGCGAAAGGTGTGGTGTGGTGGGGTAGGGTGGGGTGCTCGCTGTCAGCAAACACGATACGCGCCTGCGCTGCTTAGCGAGTCGAGTCGAGTCGAGTCGAGTTGTGCGTGCGTGCGTGCGGGCGTGCGTGCAAGCGAGTGCGAGGCGAGTACAGGCGAGCGTATGTGAGTGCAAGCGAGGCAGACGAGACGGGGGCGGTAGGGCTACGTCACTGCGCCTGCGCCTGCTGCGTGTGCGTGTGCGTGTGCGTGTTTTCTGCGTGGGCTTGGCGCGCGCACCGTCAAGTGAAGTGATCGGAAGGAAGGTCAAGGTGAGCTCAGGCGCACCAGCTCAGGCGTACGCACGCACGCTGCGATGGAATGGGATGGGATGGACTCCTCTGTGTTGCGTTGCTTCTGCGCCGCAGTGTGCCCCTCGCTCCCCTAGACGTTCGACCTCAAAGGGCAGGAAAAGCAAGGCGGTTCGGTCGAGGAATTGAGATATTGTACAATAGGAGGCCGTCATGGTGTGGTGCGGCGTGGCGTAGGCGTGGCGTGGGGGGCACAGCTGCGTCCGCGTCTTTTGCGCGTCCGGCTCGAGCACGAAAAGTTTTTTCTCACGGGTGATTTGGCGGCAAGGCGACTTTGTGAGTCGCCGCGCGCGTAAAGTCACAGCGAGAGGAGGGCAAGAACAGGAGAAAGAACAAGGTCGGGCTGGCATTGTGGGCGTGGTACATCCATTGCAGTGTCAGTGTATTGTATGTAGGTCGACGAATGAGGGGTAGACTTAATTGCATGGATTCCATCGCGATTCTTTGTTAATTGGATGCGACCCACTCAGCGAACGGGAACTAAGCACAACAAGTCACCGCTTAATCGCCTTTTTGTCCTCTGGGCTTGAAACGCCGAGCCGCCGCGCGGGCCAAGCCAACCCGCTGCACCAACCGCTGCACGAGCAAGAGCAAGAGCAATTGGCGGCAGAACAATTACAGCAACCCCATTAAGGCTGCCGCGCACACCCGCACCCGAGGCGGATGGAATGGGCGGGTTGAAGTGCCTGAATTGTATTTGTATTTCCTCGACTCTAAATTGCGTGTGTGTGTGCGTGTGTGTGTGCGCGGGATCTTTCAAGGGGCGGCAACGGTGACGGCGACTGCAGAGGGGAACTTACCGCGACGACGACGGCCAGGACAAGACGCCGGGACCCTTTTGGCGCAGAGGCGAGGCGAGGCGAGGCGAGGAAGGCAGAGCGACGACTTGGCCAGGCGAGGTTGGCTTGTTGGCACAGTTTGGGACTCCGATCCAGGCGAGAAGAAAGAGGCGGGCAGAGAGGAAGAAGAGCACCACGGCACCCACAACCACAAAGGTCGAGGGCGGCGGGGGCGGCGAGGGCGGCGAGGGCCAAGCCGCATCGCTGCTCGATATCGCAGGCCGCACACACGCACACACGCACACAACGCACACAACGCACCCTGGTCCCTCCACCCAGCCTGCCCGCCAGCCAGCAACCAGGTAATCAATCGCAGCTCGAGTCTCAAACTTGTGACGGCGGCATTCTGTCCCCCTTTTCCCCCAGAGGCCGCACCGCACGCGCACGGCTGCCCCTCCTCTCCTCTCCCGACTGCGTGTGCGTTTGTGCGTCCCCGGTTCAATCCCCTCCGCCGGTCGTCTGAACGAGCGACTGTCCCCCTTAGTGAGCCTTTGACCTTCCCCTTATTCTCCTCCACACGCACTGCGTCCCCCACCCCCCGATATACTCAGCAGCAGCAGAGCAGCAGCCAGGGCGGCATTTACCCGCCCTCTGCTTCGACGCCTCGACGCCACTTCTTAGACCGTCACTGTGGGTGTGTCATCCTTGTCTCACTGAGAGAGCCAGGACACTTAGTGCCTTGTGCCTGGCGTCACATTCGCTAGGACTCAGTGTCCATTTCCCACGCAGACGAGCCTCAGGCGAAACTAAATCACACCGTAAGGTACCACCACCACCACCACTCTTGTCATCGTCATCGTCGTCTCCCACGGGCCCGCCTTTCCCTCGCCCTCGCCCTCGCCCTCGCCTCATGCTCAATATTCCCCCCACGATCCTACCACAACTCACTTATCCCGCCGCATATACCTACCGAGCCCATCCCTACTCCAGAGGGTGATAGCTCACGGGCGACGTGGTCAGACACAGACCAGACGACTTTTCCTCTCAATACGCCCGCCCCCTCTCCATCCGACGCACCCAACATGGCCTCACAGTGGTCCACCTTTGGCCCTACCGACCACCGGATACCCACCTTACCACCCGCACCCACGTGGACAACGCGGCGGCCACGATCATCATTCACAGTAGATGACGTTCACGACGACGGCGATGGATGGCCAAGAGGCTGCGGACATGCTTCAACTTCGACGAGGTGTAATGGCAACTCAGGCCCTACGTCGACGAGAAGCACTGTACACCCTCTGCGTCGCCGCCGCCGCCGCCACCACGACTCCTCCCTGCTCTTTTCCCTCGCCACTCTCCTGCTCGCCACCCTCCTCCTAATCTCGGCGCCCACCGCCCGCGCCGAATCGGGCATCGGCGGCACAAAGAAGCTCTACACCTCGTCCGTAGCCTATTGCTCGCCCCCCGAGGTACTCATCGTAGACAATGTGCAACTCACCCTCTACCCCGAAAACTCTACCCTCGAGTTTGAGCTCGCGGCTGCGTCCGTGGCCAATGACGTCAATGTCACCATTGACGTAGAGGTCAATGCCTACGGGAGGAGTCTCGTCGATTTTTCCCTCGACTTGTGTACCATTGCGGGAGGAATCTTGTGCCCTCTTCCCACGTATCAGTTCAATGGTGAGTGATGCGGCCGGTTCTTGGCGCATACACGCCAACTTTGCCCGAGACTGACCGGCGGTGAACCCTTCCCACCCCCCTTTTGTTCGCCCTCCCTGCTCAGGCGGTGGCGTCTATCCAATCCCGTCAAGCTACCTCGATGCGGTGCCGTCGATTGCCTACACCGTCCCCGACCTCGAGGCCGTGGCAACGCTGGAGCTCACCAGCTCCACCGGCGACGTCGTGGGCTGCGTCCAGGTGACCCTCTCCAACGGCCACACCGCCAAGCAGTCTGCCGCCAAGTGGGCCGCCGTAGGCGTTGCGCTCCTCGCCCTCTTCAGCTCGCTGCTGCATTCCGTCATTGCCCAGTCTATGGGTGCAGCCCAGTGGCGCGTAGTCGACGTCTTTATGAGCATACAGCACATTGCCATCACCGGCCTCCTCTCGCTCAACTACCCCACTGTATTCATCAGCTACGCCGTCAACTTTGCCTGGTCCATTGGACTCGTCGACATCCCGTCACTCCAGACGTCGATTACCAAGACGCGCACCGCAACTGGTGGAGGCAACACCGAAGCAAGCTTTGGCTCCGACCTTACTGCAGAAACGGCGCGCAATGCCGTCGTTCTCTTGGGCCTCGGCAGTCCATCTACCGACGGCAGCAGCGGTAGCAGCAGCAGCACGACGCTGAGTCTCATCAGCCAGGTGATCAAGAGGAGCGGGCAGCAGGCCGTGGACACAGCCAAACGCGCCACGGGGGACGCCTTTGCGTCGCGTCGGGTGTCGCTGGGACTGCTGCAGCCAGTCTCGGCATACCTCGAGGAGCTGCCGAGGACAGCAGGCGGCGCAGGCAACATGTGGAAGCGGGCGGCCAAGTATGCTCCCAATACGGGCGCCGACGGCCAGCCCGTACAGAGCTCCACGGGCGAGAACCTGCCCGTCGTCTCGGGCAACGATACCGACTATGGCGGCATCGACCTCTTTACCCAGCGCGTCTACATTGCACCTCAGAATGCCTTTCTCACCGTCCTCGTCTCGATCTTCATCTTCATTGCCATCATCATCGGCGCCCTCGCACTCACCCTTCTCGTTGCCACTCTCTTCCGCCTGGCGACTGCCCGCCGCAATGGCCGCGTCGCGCACTGGTCCCGCCGCATCACGCGGCCCTCGGAGTTTGGCTACGTCGTGGCAGCCACGGCACAGCGCACCTTTATGGTCATTCTCCCCGTCTACTTCATCTTTGCCTTTTACCAGTGGCGCTCCGGGGACTCGTGGGTGCCCGACTTGCTCGCCGGCATTTTCCTCTTTGCATTTGTGGCATCCCTCCTCATCTTCTTTCTGCCTACGCTACTGCACGCCCGTCGTGGGGGTACGCGTGCGCTCTACTACGAAGAAGACGAGGCGCCAGTCCGCGCGACGACGCCCAAGAAGCGATGGGGCCACATTGTGCACCCATACCGCCCGCGCTTCTTCTGGTTCGCGCTGGCCTTTGTCCTTATGAGCGTGGTGCGCGCCTGCTGGATCTCCTTTGCCCAGGAGCACGACTTCCTCCAGTCCGTCGGCCTCCTCGCCTTTGAAGTCGTCTTCTTTGTGCTGCTCTGCGTCTTCCGCGTCGGCCGCGACAAGAAGACGGACTTTGTCCTCCTCGTCCTCACCTTTTTCCGCATCGCCACCTGGGCCGTCGCCATCGTCTTCACCGAGCGCGCCAACATTACCTGGATCCCGCGCGTCGTCGTTGCCTTTGTGCAGCTCGTCGTCACGGCACTCCCCGTCGTGTGGCTCTTCTTCCTCACACTACTCGACCTCGTCTCGCCGTTCCGCCGCAGTAAGCTCCGCCCCAATGCCCCCGGAGATCGTTACGCCCCGCCGCAGGAGCAGCAGTACGTGGCCAACAACATGGAACACAAGAAGCACGATGCTGAGCTCCTCGGCCTTGGTGCCGGCGCAGCTGCAGGCTCGGGCGCGGCTGCGTACGCCCATGGCGACGGCGAGAATAGCCGCGAGAGCAATACGACGGCAGCGACGACGCCTCCCGGCGGGACTGCGACGATGGTGTCCTCCTCTCACGAGGAAGAGCCTCTCACTGCGGCAAAGAAGACTTCCGCCGAGGGAGAGGAGCTCCGTGCGGCCGCACCGCTGACTACCCACGACGCCGCTGGGATGTACAACCAAGCGGGTCAGGGTCAGGCAGACAGCCCATTGGATAATCCTTACATGTCGCAGTCGGAGCAGCGGTACGGCGTGGCGGTGTAGCGCCAGCGAGCACGGGCACTTTACTCTATTCGCTCCCGCTTTTAGATTTTCTCGCCTTTGCTTTCGCTTTCGCTTCCTACCTTCGACTTCTTAGGCACGTCCCGCACTTTATCCCAAAATGCCTTGCCTGCGTGCACCTTCATTCACTCTACTTATTCAATTCGACTGTCCCTGTCCCTGCCCCGCTGCCTCGTCACGTGTATATTCACTCACTCATACATACATTCACTCAGCACATTCATTCATTCGTACACTCATTGATCCTATTCCCTCATCGCACCGCACGCATCCCTGCACTGCCCTGGCACTTCTACTCCACTCGTCCTCTTTCGACCGCCTACCCGCATCGCACCTCACATCACAAGAACGCGCCTGGAGCCCCTCCTGGATGAGATTTCCCGCCCGACCTTTCAGCACACGCTACTTCGAAGCGAGGAATTGCAGAATACAATCAATTGCATTGCATAGCACAGCACAGCACAGCATTGCGTTCTACCTATCACCCTCCTCGCTTCATCCAACGGCGCCCCGCCCGTACCTCGGCGAGTCCACTGCCGAGTCCGCGTCCGCGTCCCAGTCCGACGTTGACGTTGACGTTGACGTTGACGAGGAGATACCCTCGGCATGCGCGTGTCCCTGCTCATGATCATGGGTATGCGCATGACTTTGCCCCCAAGAAGAGAGTAGCCACGCAAGGAGCGGATCCTCTTCTCTTTCATTGGAGGTTCTGCTTGCGTTGGCGTGGGCGTGACCGTGACCGTGACCGTGCGTGGCCAGCGCCATGCTGTGCTCCTGCTCCTGATCCTGGCCCCGCTCTCGCGCTCGCTCTTGCGCTTGCGCTTGCACGAGCTCGTGAGGCTGCGGCTGCGGCTGCGCAGCACTAACCCCACTCAGAGGCGGACCGTACTCGTGCTCGTTCTCGTGTTCGTACTCAAAGGGAAAGCTCCAGAAAGGATTCGCATTCGAAGCCGGCATGGGCGAAGCGATGGTCCAGCTCCCGGTACCGGTCCCGGGGTAGTCTGAAGCGTAAAAGACAGGGGGAGAGCGGGTGTACCATGGTCTGTTGTCGTTCTGTCCCTGTCCCTGGGGCAGTCCCTGGGAGTGGGAATGGGCCTGGGAGTAGGGCTGGGTTTGACTGTGCGTCATGCGGAGACTCCAACTCGAGGTTAGAGGTAAGGGCGGGGCTGAGACGGGTGGAGCGTACGGAATGTGCAGAGGGTGAAGTTGCGAGGACGACGACGACGACGCCGAGAGTGGCCATTCCGATACCGAGGCAGGCATGAGCGGCCGAACTGACAACGGTGACGACGACGACGAATTGACCGCCGCCGCGGGCCTCATTGTGCGGTTCGAGCCGCTCGTCGTACCGGTACCGCCTGTTGACGCGCTGCCCGGCGTGCATGGAGAAGACGCAGTGTAGGCTCGTGTTTCCGGTGTGGGAGCGGTACGGCTGGGCACGAGGGCGGGTGGTCGAGGGCGAGGGCGAGGGCGGCGGAGGGGTCAAGTCCCCGGCAGAGACGGAGGCGGAGGAGGAGGCGGAGTGAGTGCGGTTTGTGGGACTTGTGCTTGTGCTTGTGCCTGCTGTTGTTGTTCCTGCGTGAAAGCACTGCCCTGCGGACGCGACCACGCGTGGGTATGCACCGCTAGAAGAGTTGCAGTGCCCGTACCTGTTTCCACCGCGGCGGCGGCGGCGGCGGCGGCTGCACCTACACCTCCGCCCGGCCCAGAAGAAAGTGAAAGCCGACCCTGTCGGATCGTCTTTGCAACGCGGGACGGCCGCGTGCTGCTATCTGAGCGTGTCCTCGCGTGGGCGTGGGCATGGGCATGGGCGTGACCGTGGGCGTGGGTCTGGGCGCGGAGGTCCGTTCTTCCCGACTGTGCATTTGGCGGTGGCAGCCCCTGGGGCGCCCACGAGGAAGACTCTCCCGCCGCTGCTGAAGGGGAGTGCGCCCTCACGTCCCAGAGTGAGGTACCATCGACGTCGAGACCGAGCGTGGCAAGTCCACCTGCTACGTCCGTCCAGAAGTCGTCGATTGGTGCTGGCGCGGGCGCTGGCGCGGGCAACGTCGCGCCCGGGGAAGTGAATGTCCCGACGTCGGAGGAGGAAAAGGTGGAGGAAGAGGTGGTACCCAGTGAGGTCCCTCCATCGCTGAGCAAGGGACTTTCGGGCGGTACAGCGTGGCCGTGGTCATGGCTGCTTCCAGACGCCCATGCACCCGCGCCCGCGCCTGTCACCAGGGCGTACTGCGCCGCGCCTTGCGCCTGGCTCTGCCTCCCCTCCAACACCTTCCTCCGTACCGCCTCAGCCTGCTTCGTCCCGGGCTTAGGCAACCCCCTCTGCAGTAAGAGCTTGCACGTGCGATTCCGGCAGTGCAGCGCGCGCCGACCAGGTAAGTGCGAGGCAATCCTATTCCATGAACTGCCTATATCGAGGTAGAGGGAGAGGAGGTGTTCGTCTTCTTGCGGTGTCCAGGGGTCGCGCTTGATCGTGGGGTCGAGGACGTCCGACCACCGGTTGGAGCATTGGTCGCCTGTGCGGATCTGCGTGAGCGGGGTGCGGTGGCGGGGGCCACAGGGACGAAAACGTCGACGGTCATCAGTCGCGACGCGACTCTTACAATGTGGCACGCAGCGCACAGTCGTCCACACACACACCTTGACGACCTGCGCGACCCTCGCCCAGTCCAGCCCATACTCCTGTACAGCCGCGCGCAAGCGATCATCTTCCTCACGGGACCATCCCCCACGCGCCACGGCGGTATTGAGGCCCGTAGTCCAGCGCTTACGGCAGTCCTTGGCGGTGCGACCGGGTATGTGCGGGGCGACCTTTGTCCAGCAGATACTGGGTCCTGGCTGCTGGGCGGCAATGGCGCTGCGGAGGGCGTTGTCTTCGTCGGGAGTCCAGCGGCGGCGCTGGCGCTGGGTTTGCATGGTGGGTGTGGGGTGAGTTGTGGTGGTGAAGGAGTCGAGTGTCGGGGAGAGATGGGACTGCACCTTACGGATTTGCGCCGATCGATCGGTCGGAAAGAGGGAGAGCAAGGCAAAGGATCGTCGATGCGAGATGGAGATCGACCTCAAGATCAAGGAGACGACTCGACTCTCGTACACGTACAAGAACCTGGTCATCGTGCTCATACCACGGGTGCGGTAGTCCCCAGGTCATGATAGCACGACATGCGAGCGCATTACCTACGCCGCCATGGGCTCCTCTTGAGGCCGGCTCAGCCGATCGCAATACAAAAGTCCCTCAGTAGTTTGCGGAGCGCTTTGCACATGTCCGCTCACGAGCGACAAACATGTGCTTTGCAAGGTACTGATCTTCCCTTCGCCGTGCGACTCGCAGTGTTCGACCCGACCGTACAAGCACACCCGACGTCCGAAGGAAAACGAGCCGCAAAAGGGCACGAATGACCATTCAGCCAATTCCATCCGTCCCTGCCGTCAAGATGTCAGCACACTAAGTACCTACACTGCTGCGGCCGTCATGTCGTGCATTTGACGGTTCTTGAGACGCCGTTCAATTCCCGAAGGCAGGACGGGAAGGGCACATAGCGTCGTCGTGGGCGGCAGCGCACTCGCGCACACGTGTTGCGCACGCGTATATCACGTCGCACGACGGCGTTAGGGGACGGAATACCTACGTGTGTCAAGATGTGCTTTGCCATCTGCGGGTAGATATGTGCTCTACCTTTCTCTTCCCAACGAAGACTGATTCCGGCCTGAAGATCCTGAACCTGGCAGTTCATCGGGCGCACCGCACGCACGCGCCGCGACCACGTGCAAAGCACATGCCTCCGTTGTGGGCGTAGTCGTGGGCGTCGTCGTGGTCGTGGACGTGGGCGGGACATGGTGCGGCTCGGCCCATAGCGGTAATAGGATGGACGGCATGTCACAGGCTGTAAGTCAATTTCGTCTGAGATGAATGGCATAGCCGGGGAAGACGGCTGTGCGCATGCAAGAGCGATCCTCACGCAAAGCCCGCGAAAGGGCCGCGTGGGAGTCGAAAGCGCGATGCGGACGCGACGTGACGCGCACCTCGATGCTGCGACACGCTGCGGCTCACTTCCGACCCTCTTCTCCGCTCTTTCGTCGCAAAAAGCGGAAGGTTCTTCCGAGCTTCGGAGGGCAAAAGAATCGTCTCGACGCAAGCAGGATTCGAACCTGCGAAGGCAGAGCCCATACCCTATCACGTGACTCGCACGCTGCTAGGCAAAGTAGCAGGGGTACCCGATAACCACTACGGGATTGCGCCCTTGATGTCTCAGCGCGCGAGTGCACACAACATGTCTGTGTGGGAACAATGCCAGCGGGGCGAAACCTCCACTCGCTTATGTCCGCACGGCGTGCCCGGGCCGCGCTGTTGTATTTGCTCGCAGTCGGCGATTCCGGGATGCGATGCTTCCCAGTCCGGCTACTGTACATACAGTCTGCAGGACGTTCTCTTCTTCTCTGCCGTTCGATTTTGTGCGCGCTAACTACGTGACTACCCTCGCTCGCCTTTGACTTGTCCGCACTTACGGCCATAAAGTAGCCCCCATTCCTACCGGATGCTCCTGCGCAGCATAACCACGACTGCGACTACGACGGCCCGCCTGTCCCTCGCCTCGTGCTCTTCTACCGCTCAACGCAGTCTCTCCTCCGCACCGTCTGTCCTTCGAACCTTACCGCGACTGCAATTGCAATTGCGTCCACAAGCACATCAACCAGCAGCACTCGCAGCGACTTTCACCCTCACCCACTCCGTACACTTCCGCACCATGTCGACCTCTACGCCCACGTCTGCGCCCGCGCCCGCCCCTCCCTCATCGATGAAAGCCATCCTCATCAAAGACGGCACGGGCCCTTCCTCTTCCCTCTACATTGGGTCTCACCCCGTCCCCATCCTGGACCCTTCCTCGGACTCTGTCCTAGTGCGTGTCCGTGCCTTTGGCCTGAACCGGATGGACATCCTCCAGCGCGAGGGCAAGTACCCTCTACCTCCTTCTGCACCAAAGGATATCATGGGTGTGGAATTCAGTGGGCAGGTCGTGGCTTCCAGTCCCGACTCTTCGTCAGACATCTCTGTAGGCGACGAAGTCTTCGGCCTAGCCACGGGCGGCGCCTACGCAGAGTACATCCGTGTTCCCTCTCGGATGGTCCTCCGCAAGCCCCCCGCCCTAAGCCACGAACAAGCCGCCGCCATACCCGAAGCGTTCCTCACGGCATACCAGGCGCTCGTCTTCATTGCGCGTCTCCAACCAGGGGAAGACGTCCTAGTCCATGCTGGAGCGTCGGGCGTAGGTCTCGCAGCTGTGCAACTTGCGCGTGCGCTAGGCGCAGCCAACGTCTATGTTACGGCTGGGTCAGAGGAGAAGATTGCAGTCTGTAAAGAGTTAGGCGCTACGCAAGGCTTCAACTACAAGGCCTCGGATTGGGCGGCGGAACTCGCCGCTCTCAGCGGGGGGAAACCAGCCGTCGATGTCGTACTGGACTTTATTGGTGCGCCGTACTATGCGGGGAACATCGCCTCGCTCAAGCGCGACGGACGCATGGTCATGCTTGCTTTTATGGGCGGCGCAAAAGTAAAGGAGTGCGACCTCGCACAGCTCCTTTTCAAGCGGCTGCACATCGAAGGGACGACGCTCAGGTCCCGCGATTTGGAGTACCAGAGTAGACTCGTACAGGAGTTTGTCAGTTCCGGGGCG
This sequence comes from Quambalaria eucalypti, assembly GCA_004016185.1. Taxonomy (NCBI): domain Eukaryota; kingdom Fungi; phylum Basidiomycota; class Exobasidiomycetes; order Microstromatales; family Quambalariaceae; genus Quambalaria; species Quambalaria eucalypti. The sequence goes on from RRYC01000198.1 coordinate 42,904, forward strand.
CTGGATAAGCTCGTGCGGGGCGTGACGGGCGAGTGCGGTGGTGGTGGTGGTGGTGATGCGGCGCCGCAGCACAGGATCATGATTCATAAAGTGTATGACTGGAAGGACATCAAGGAGGCGCACGACGAGATGGAGGCCAACAAGAATACGGGCAAGATCGTCGTCACCATTGGCGAGTGAACGGCGGTGGTGGAGTGTGGAAAGTAGCGGTGGCCACAGCGGTGGGTGTGGAAAGTACTCTCGAATCACGACCTTGGTTGAATGAATGGAATGCATTGGCATGGTATCTAATCGAATCGAATGCTCGACTGCTGGCCTTACTCACTTTGTGACCCTCCCCTCGACAATGTCCAACGCCTCTCTCAAACACCTCTGCGCAGTATGAAGATCATCATAGTCGAGTGCGCTCACTGCGTACTTTGCGGCCTTTTGGGCGCGCGTCGTCAGCTGCGGGCTGAGCGCAGAGGGGAGGGCAGTCTCTGCTGGCGGTGCTGGCGGTGCCGGTGGGGCAGAGGGTGCGGGTGGTGCTGGTGCTGCCGCTGCTGATGCAGGCGCGGGCGCAGAGGGTGCGTTCGCAGGTGGAGACGTCGTTGCCGCCGGTGCACCAAAGACGTCGCCAAAGGTCTGGGCACCACTACCAGCACCACCAGACCCAGGAGGGACAGGCAGAGGTCTTCCTGGTGCCGTAACGATGCCGGGCGTGGGGCTCGTCGTCGCTGGGCCTGCTGGCGCCAAGGATGGAGCGGGAGGGGCGCCAGGCGTACTAGGGTGCGAAGGGGGCAGTCCAAGGAAGTGTGGGAGCGTCGTCGCAGCGGGGGCAGTGGGTGCAGGTGCGGCGACGGTGGGGTCAAAGACGCTATTGCCATTGACGTTGTTGGCGGCGGCGTCGCTGCCGCTACTGTGACTGCCACCGGTCATGCGCTTCTGGAATTGCGGGCGGAGGGGATGGCTGAAGTTTGGGCTGGGGCTGGATGCTGGTTGTGGGATACCGGGGGAGAGGGAGCGCGAGGGCGTGGCCGGGTGTGCAGCGGGTGGGGCGGGGAGAGGAGGCAGTGGTGGTGGTGGTTGCTGCTCTCCACCGCCCCCACCGAGGCCAAAAGCATCTAGCGAGGTGGATGCATCAAAGGAGAGGCGGGCGGGGGCACGACGATTGTGCCGCGTAGTATGCGACGAGTGGCCTTCGTCGCCGGGAGGAGGGGAAATGGCCGTGGCGATGGGCATGCCTTCGTCATCTTCCGAGGCCAGTGCCGATGGCTCGAGAAATTGTTGCGTCTGCGGAGGGGCAGAAGGTGGTGCTGATGGTGGTGCTGTTGATTGCTGCTGCTCCGATTGATGGTCCTGCTCCTCGCTCTCTGCCGCTGGTTGTTGCGCCGGCGCAGTCAACTTTTCAATCTCCCTAGCCAAGAGTGCATCCTCATCGTCTACTGGCGCCTCGTCCTGCACTGCCTCGAGTGCCTCTCTCTGCCTCTTGTCCTCCTCTGGATCCCACCCAGGCGGACCAGGGTCAGGTTTTCGCCCTTCTCGAATGGCCTTTGCAATCTCTGCAGCCTTCCACTTTGCATACTTTGCCTTTTCTGCGACGTCGCCGCTAAACTGGCCAAAGATGTCGAGCAACTCGAGGAACGTGGCGGCGGCGAGAAAACGCTTTGCAGTGGCCATGTCTGCCCTGCCTGCGCGGTCGTCGTTGTCTGCGCCGACGAATACCTTGAGGGCAAAGTTTTCGACGTAGGCTGAACCAGCTTCGTCGGACGTGACGGCGTCGTTGCCTGCGAGTCTGCGCTTGAGCTGGTGCGGTGAGAGTGGCGGCAAGGGCGGCGGGGAGGCAAGGTAAGGTCAGCGCCGATTCTGTGTCAGTTGCTGACTTGCACTTGCGTCGGGCCCCACTCACCTCCTCGAGACAGTCGAGGACACTGCCCAAAAAGACGTTGCTTTCCTTGTCCTTGCACTTTGCACCTATTCCCAGCTTGGCAGCCGAGTAGAGACACCAGTAGGCCATCGGAGGGTCGCGGGTCATGAGCTCGCGGGACCGCTGCAGGAATGGGTGTAGCGGCTTGAGTTCTGGTGGTGGGGGAAAGGGGGGAGTAGGTGCGGGCGTGGGTGTGGGCGTAGTTGGCGTAGTCATGGTGAGTGTATGCGGGTGGTGTGTGCCCACGCGGTGATGAGAGATGGAGCAGTGGGTGGGTGCGCGATAGGAGGATGTGGATGTATGTGGATCAGTTGGGTATTGTAGGATGAAAAAGTGACAATGCTGACCGAGATGATGATGATGATCAAAAAGGTAATCGTCGTACCTTGCAACCACCGCACCAACACTCGCCCCCCTCGACCCTCGCCCAACCTGTTGGACTCAGCCGTCGCCTCGGGCAGAAAAGTGGAGCGCGTGGGCGTGGAGCGCGTGGCGTGGAGCGTGGGCGTGGGCGTGGGCGTGGAGCCGTGGGCGTGGGCGGTGCAGGGGCGCGGCGGCGGAGCAGCGTGGCGGAAGCGGGCGAAGCGAGGCGGCAGCAAGTGACGCAGGCACGGCAGGCGGGCAGGCGGGCAGGCCACTTCTTCTTCTTCTTCTTCTTCTTCTTCCTCTTCTTCTTCCTCTTCTTCTCATTGTGTACACTCCCCATCCTTGACCGCCAAAAGCACGCACGCACGCATGGCAACCTCAGCCACCGCAGTCGCATCAACAGCTTCGGCATGCCGCGCCTCGAGCCAATGGCGCACACGCTCTTCCCCTTGGATCAAGGCCATGATGAGTGGCAGTAGTGGTACCAGGGGCAGCAGTCCGGCGACGATGCCTCCCACTTGTCATTCCTGTCCCGCCCGTGCCAGGTCGTACTCGAGCCGTGTCGGAAATGCCCCCACCGTAGCCACTCAGGCCAACCTCGCCGCGCTCCCCGACTGGTCACCCAAGCCCTCACCCGGCGATACCGTCTACATTGCCATGTCCGGTGGCGTCGACTCGTCCGTCGTCGCCCTCCTCCTCTCCCGCGAGTCCCAGCTCACGTCCAACAAAACGCCCCTGCACCTCGTACCCATCTACATGCGCAACTGGTCCACCCTCGACGAGTCGGGCGACTTCCAACCCGGCTCGGGCGGCGCAGCAGGTTGCGAATGGCAGCAAGAATGGGACAGCGTACAGGCTGTATGCTCCCATCTCGGCCTTCCCTCGCCGCGCCTACTCGACCTCTCTGCCCAGTACTGGGCTAGCGTATTCGAGCCTAGCTTGGGCCATTGGGCTAGCGGCCGCACACCCAACCCCGACGTACTCTGTAACAAGGAAATCAAGTTTGGCGTCCTCCTCGACCGCCTCATTCCGCCCAATGAACGCCGCACTAGCAGCAGCAGCAGCAACAACAACACCCCCAAGAAGTGGCTCGCAACGGGCCACTATGCACGACTCGTCTATCCACAAGGCCCCGCCCACGCCACAGTACCGCCACCACCCCCACAACTCCACCGCGCAGCAGACAGGCAAAAGGACCAGAGCTACTTTCTCTCCTCGGTGCCCGCCTCTAGCCTCGCACATGCCCTCTTTCCCCTCGCGCAGATGCCCAGCAAGGCCCACGTCAAACAACTTGCAAGGGAGTGGCGACTGCCCACCGCAGACAAAAAGGAGAGCATGGGCTTGTGTTTCGTAGGCAAGCGCACAAAGCCCGCAATAGCCAGCGACGCGCCGCCGCTCCCGCACGCAGCCGTGCACAGCATTACCCCCACGCCACAGTCTGCATTTGGCGATTGGCTTGCAGAGTACCTCCCCGACGACTCGCCCGATACCTCGCCGGGACCCATTGTAGCCCTGCGCGACGTAGAAGATGCCCAAGGAGACCCGACTGCCACCATCATCGGACAGCACCAGGGTCTACATACACTTACCATTGGCCAGGGCGCGCGCTGGGCGGGCCAGAGCCAAAAGTGGTTCGTCGCCCGCAAGGAAGTCGTCAGCGTCAAGACGCGCGCCGCTGAGGGGGCGTCCCATCGTGGCAGTGAAGATCCTCCGACTCCCGCGCCCGCGCCTGCGCCCACGGCCCAACCCCGCGCTTTCCTCGTACAAGGCGCAAACCACCCCATGCTCAGCTGCACGCGCATCGTCCTCCCCCTGCGTAGCATCGAGTGGATCGACGCCCTCAAGCGCGAGGACGTCCTCCGCGCGTACGGAGCCGGTGTGCCAGGGCGGACGACGAAAGTGAGGCTCTTTGCGCAGGTACGGTACCGCAGTCCAGAGGTGCCGTGTGAGGTGCATGTTGAGCACGCGAGTGAGAGCCTAGTCATCACCTTTCCCGACGTTGGACAGCGGCCCAAGAGCGTCGCCCCAGGACAGGTCATTACGCTTTATGCCTATCCGCGAGGTGGCGACGGCGGCGAAACCGAGCCTGCGGGCGGTGCTGTGCGCGAGGGCCAACTCTGCCTCGGATCGGCCGTCCTCCCCCCTTTACGTCCGCTTCCCCTGAGTTTGCATGCGCGTGTACGGGCGGGACCTCTCCAGTCCAAGTCCAGGTCCAAGTCCAAGGCCAAGCACGCGGGAAGGGGCAGGGGAAAGGGGGAGGAGGGTGAAGGCGAGGGAGAGGGAGAGGGAGGGGAGGTCCAAGTCGAGCGAGTGGATGTGGGCGTTCAAGCTCACGGGGATGGGAATGGGGCTTTCATCTGGACGGAGTGGGATGAGGTCTTCAATCGCGAGGTGGTGTAGCAATGCAATGCCATCAGTCCACTTCAGGCTACCGTCATTGGTACTCTGGTCTGGTTCGAATCAAGCTCAGTCAGTCTCAGGAGTTGTGGTTCTATCAAGGGGATGTGTGTTTGTATCTCTATGACCGATCCGACCGAGTCGAGGGCGTTGTTTTTGCTAAGGTACAGTCTAGAGTCACATCACGTCACGTCACGTCACGTCACTTCACGTCGCACCACAGCGTCTACAAGTCGGGTCCCCTTTTCCATGCCCTTGCCCTTTTCCACTCCCTTGGAATAGGAACGAAGCGCCAAGGCAGTGCCGCTCCTCCGTCTGCGGCTGCGGCTGCAGCTGCAGCTGGGCCGGAGCCAGGCGCTGGATCAACTCGTCCCCAGCCGTATCGCACTGTCTTCCTTCCGACTCGACTCGACTCGACTCGGCCCGACCCAACTGAACTGTACCCGAATGAACCAATCAACAAAGGAAAGTCCAACCCAACCGCCCTGCCGGACCTTCTTTCTTTCTATGCGCGAATCTCGTCCAAGTACCTCGTGGCGTGTTGCGCGTGGCGCGTGACGTGGGGAACGTGCGGGGTAACCAGCGGCCACAATGCCGACCGCAACAGACCGAGAGAGAAGCCCGCACAGGATCTGAGTTCAGACCTAGCCTAGTCTGGCCCAAGTTGCGCCTTGAGCATAATGCGTAGAGGGTAAACGAGCGGAGTGGACCAGCTAGCTCTAGGCCAGGCCGATGCGATGTGGTGCGTGTGCGTGTGCTTGTGCCGAGGTCGAGTCGGGGTATGTGTGTGACGAAATGCTTGATTCTCCGAGACGTGACGGTGCGAGGCTGGACTTGACTGGACTGATTGGACTGACCGGACTGACCGGACTGGAGAGGGTTGAGGCGTGACTTAACGACGCGCGCCCACGAGGAGGGGATAACCTGCTGCGGTGACGCTGCTCGTGCTACCCAGTTCCGCTCGGACGCGCACGCGCCTACCACCTCGACGGCCCCGTCGGGACGTGCCCTCCGCCAGCGTTGCCCAGGCGCGTCATCCCGCGCGGGCCAGTAGGCGGGGGGGCGCCGTACCCTCCTCCTCCTCCGCTAGGGCCGCTGGGCGGGCCCCACTGCGGTGCTTGGTACGGGGCGCTCGGGCCGTATCCGCGGGCCGGGCCGTTACCGAAACCAGGCTGCGGACTGCGCGTGGGACTAGGACCCCACCCGCCGCCGTTGCTCGTGCCGCTCTGGCTGCGAGACATGCCGTTGCTGCCGCCGCCACCGCCGCCGCCGTATGGCTGGGGCGAGTCCCAGGAGTTGGACTGCGAAAGCCCGACGGAGCCGGCGCCGGCGCCGTTCTCAGCGTGTCCGTAGCCACCGCCGTAACCATTGCCGTTTCCATTGCCGTACCCGCCGTACCCGCCATAGCCTCCTCCGTTGCCTCCCTGGCCGTACCCGCCCCCACCATTCACACCCCCAGTGAGCGGCGTAGCGGGCCGCGTCGTGTTCTTCGACCCGGCATTGGACGCCGATGCGGCGCGGTCGCTAGCGTAGTGCTCGAGGATGCGCACGATGCCCGTCGTGAGCCGCTCAAACTCCTCAACCTCGCGCGGGAGGAGAGTGAGGTCCGAGCGGTCGCCAAAGAGGTCAGCGTCAAACCCGCGGTAAGAGTCGTCTGCGTCTGCGTCCCCATCGGCATCGTCCCATGCATCGACGCTCTTGGCTGCCGCACGGGCTCGCTGCGCTTGCTGTTGCTGCGCTGCCTGCTGTGCTTGCTGCTCGCGCAGACTCTGGCGCTGCCGAGGGTTGTGCCCTGCCTTGCCGATGCCTTCAAATACGCGCAGCATGCTTGCGTCCATGACGGACTTGAGACGCTCGACATTGTCCAGACTCTCAAAGTAGCCGCGCACCGGCAGCCAGTCGTCACACATGACGCCCTCATTGACGGGCGTGATGCGGTTGGCACCAAAGAGCATATAGGTCATAGGATCCAGGCGCGAGCAAGTCTTGAGCATCGTAGGCGGGTTGCCTCCCTGCGCAGATGAGATGTTGCGCGCCTTTTCGGCAAAGGCAAAGAGCTCGCGCTCCCCAGGCGTCGTCTCGTCTTCTTTGCCCTTGGTATGCTTGAGGTGGCACACGGAACTCGGGTGGATGAAGCACGCCTTGTCCTGGTGCGTCTGGTAGATTTTCTCATTCTTGCGAATGGCAAAGTTGGGCACCGAGGCCATGGCGATGAGCGCCGCGAGCAAAGGGGTGCACTCCGAGTTGACATTGAGCTCGGGCGCAGACTCGCTCTGGCGACGAGGACGGTAGCGCGGGCCGCCGTCGCCGTGGGCGCCCAGCGAAGAGCCCAGCACAACTTCGATGATGTGGCCCATGCTCTGGGCAATGTGTCCAGCCACCTGCTGGATCTGCAGGAGCGTCGGCTTGCTGAGGAAATTGTCGCGGCAGAAGCGGTTCGCAGCGACGTAGTCGCCACGGTTCTGCATCTCGGACCAGGCGCGGTAGGCGCGCAGGATGGCCAGGGCATCGGACCGGTAGCTCGAAGGCGACCACGACTCCTTGACGGCGGCTGCCTGCGCCTTGACGTCAATGGGCGCCAGGAAGGGGTCTCGCGTCGTCAGAATGGCAGCGAGGGCTACAGTCGGCTCGACGCAGCGGAAGAAGAGTCCGTAGAGGACCATCTTGCCCATGGCCGCGTCGACGGGCAGCTGGAGCAGCACCGCTCCCAGCGAGGTCAGCGCCTTGTTGGAGTCCAGGGCTCCAATCATGAAGAGCTGCTGCATGGCTGCATTCACGCGTTCAGGGCTGGGCGCCTCAATGGCAGCGGCCAAGACGTCCTCGGGCTCCATGCCGGCAATGTCGAGGGCCTTGATGTGCAGTACGACGTCCGTCAAGTCGGCTCGCTGCATTTCGACGGTCTGGTGGATGGCCAGCCGGTCATAGCGCGCCTTGGAAAGTACACCATAGTACTCTCCCGAGCGGTGACGGCCGGCACGACCGGCACGCTGATTCAGATTCGACGTACCCACCCACGCAGACACGAGACTGGAGAGGTGGCGGCTCGGATCATACCGGTTCTCCTTGACGCGTCCCGTGTCGATGACGACGGTGACATCGGGAATGGTAATCGACGTCTCGGCAATGTTGGTGGCGAGGATGATACGGCGGATGCCCGGGTGGCGAGGCGGACTGAAGACGGCCTGCTGGTCCGCGACGGGAATCGTCGAGTGGAGAATGTGGACTTCGAAGCGGTCGGCGTCGTTGAAGTTGAGTCCGAGGAGGGGGAATTCGCCGGGGTTCTGGAGGTGGTTGTGCACGACTTTGATCTCGTCCCAGCCGGGCAGGAAGACCAAGATGTGACCGTCGTCGCTGCGGACAATGGCGTCGGCAATGTAGAGGGATACGAGTGGGAAAGGGATCTCGAGGTCATCGACGACGTCCTGGCCCTCCTCGCCCGGACGCATCCCGCCACGGAGGGTTAGCTCGCGGTGCAAGTAGTCTTGGACATTCTTTTGTTGCCAGACCCATCCACCAGCTCGCACGGGCAGGTTGAGGTCCATGAGGCGAGGAATCGTTGTCTCCATAAAGTACTTTTCCACGGGGAAGGCGCGCCCGGGAATCTCGACGACGGGAGCCAGGCGGCCGCGCGTGTCCTTGAAGTAGTTTTGGAAGAGCTTGGGGTCGACGGTGGCAGACATGAGGACAATCTTGATGTCGGGTTTGCCTGCGCTCCTTCGCTCCTCGAGAATCTTCTTGAGTACGACGAGGAGGAGATCCGTCTGGACGTCGCGCTCGTGGACCTCGTCGATGACGACGTGGGTGACTGTATCGAGCCAACCGAGTGCGCCGCTGGTATCGCCGAGGGCGTTTTGAAGTCGGCGCATGAAGACACCAGTGGTGCAGTAGGTGATGCTGCCGTGCGGCTGGGGTGGCTTCTGCTCGAATCGAACCTGGTAGCCGACGGTCTCGCCGAGGGACTCGCCGCGCTCCTGGGCGACGCGCTGTGCGAGGGCGATGGCTGCGATTCTGCGTGGCTGGGTACAGATGACATTGCACTTGGCGCCCTGGCCCTGGAGGATGGCGTCGTCGAGGATGAGCTGCGGCACCTGGGTGGACTTTCCGGAACCAGTGGCGGCCATGCAGATGGACACCTGGTTCAGCTCGACGCGGAGGAGGATATCGGAGATGTTCTTGTGGACGGGCAAGTTCTCTCTGGAATGGCGCATGCCCCGGACGCGCTCGTCGACTTGGTAGTTTTGCAGCTTGTCCAGCAGCGTCTGTGACTTTTGCTCGAGCCAAGCGTCGCTGGGCATGTTGAAGCGCTCGAAGCGGCGAGTGCTGACCTTGGCGGCTGGGTCCTGGGCCTTTTCGCCAGCCATGAGGATGCCCGCGGGGCGCGGCCGCTTGGAGAAGAGGAGCGACTGCGTGGTAAAGTTGCACACATCGCGGATCTCATCGTTGAGGTCCTCGTTGATGTTAAAGTAGACGTGGGCATTCGAGGCAATCGTGGCGCCTGGCTTGTGGGTGGCCTCGAAGCGCGCATACAGGGCCGGGTCGCACGACTCGAGGTATAGGACCGTGTCAATGTAGCAATTGGCCGTGGCCGTCTTCTTGTTGGTGCCTACAGCCTGACCCAGAGGCGAGCCGCCGACGACCATTTCTGCCCTCCAGCCATTGGTAATCTGGCGCTTTCCCCTCTGCTGGACGTCGGGCCGAATGTCGATGGCAGGCTTGCCAAAGCGAAACTCGGAGCAGTAAAAGTCCATGAACTCCCTGGCCCTCTCTGCGGTCAAGACTTGGCCAGTGGAGAGCGAGGGCCCGGAGGGAGCTGCGGCGGCTGCGGCGGCAGCAGATGTGGATGCGCCACCGGCTCCAGAACCATTGATGGGGGTGGGCTTGGTGCCTAGGAGACCCCGCTCAGCGAGCTGCATGACGGCGTCGATGGCTGCACCCTTTTCGGCGTCCTTGACATTCTTGCCATCGCCATATCCAACGATGTTGATCTGTGGGTCGGCAACTACCGTTGCGCGAAAGGACTTTGCATTTGCGTCGGGCAGCCTGCCCTCTTGTGTGGTATAGACGGGAAGCTGCCCAGTGCGAGCCTGGACGTAGGCGGTGAGGGGGTTCTTGGGATTCTCGATGAACTGCTGCTTGACCTTGTTGGAAGAGACGAGGGGCGCATACAGGGAGTGGACGAGATAGTCGGGTGTATGTGCGGGTCCCTCGAGAATGGGTAGGGCTGCTAGTTGTGCCGCCTGTGCGTTTTGTTTTGCGCGTCTGGCGGGAGGAGTAGGTGTAGGTCAGTGTGTCAGCAATTGACGATATCGAGTGGAGTCGATGATTCGTCCCGATCACACGCCCCCGTGACGATCGCCACATCGACTCACTTTGCGTTGCCACCTCCGTTGCTCTGCTTTTGCGCAGCTTGCTGGCCCTGGCCGCCCTTTGCACGTCCGCGTCCCTTTGCAGCATTCCTGCCCCCTCTGCCAGCGCCAGCGCCGGCTCTCCAGTTGTTGGTGGAGTCTGCCATGTGGGTGTTGTGGGGATCAGTCTGAAACTGCGCTGTGCTCTGGTTGGATAGATGCGGGGACGAAGAAGGGCTGGATGAGGTAAAGGAGAGCTGCCTCTTCTGTGGGATTCGCGGGTACAGCGACGTCGCAGAGGTTCGTCGCGACGAGGATGATGCGGAAAAGGGAGATGGGGAAGAGGGGAAGAAGGATGTGGACGTGGGGGAAGGAGGGAAGCGAGACGACGAAGGCGGCAGCGGCTGTTGCTGCTGCTGCTGCGGCGCGAGCGGGGGCGTATTGGCGTGAATCCCGCTGCCGTAATTGCCAATCCTGTTGATGAGCGGGTTGTGACTGTCGCTGGTGCTGGTGCCGGTGCTGGTGTTCGCCCCGACGTCAATTGTCCGGACGTCGTTTACGCCTAGTCCAAACTGATTTGCAATGAGGCTCCGTCGACGCAGCGACTCTTCCATGGATCGTGGCGCGCAACGGGCGGCAGAGGCAGAGGCAGGGGCAGAGGGGAGGCGCGTAGTAGACGTAGGCGCGGCAGCGGGCGCAGAGGCGACACGCGCGGCAAAAGCAGCGGCAGCAGCAGCAGTAGCAGCAAACCTCGTCTGGACGATGGACGATGGAAAAGGGTACGGCGGGTCAAGGGGACGAGTGGCGAAGCGGAGCGTATTCGTGGTTGTCGTCGTGGGGACAAGGGACGTCAAGAGCGCAAGACGACGGGATTGCATCGATTAAGACGATGCGGTGCGGAAGGTTGGTGCGTGTTAACGAGGGCGGGAGAGATGAAAGCGTCGCTTCGACCAAAATTCCGGAGCAGCGACCCTCGACGCTCGACGGCTCCACGCTACGGCAAAGCAAAGAGGACCGGTCGCTCGACGGTTTGAGCAGGCGAGCGAGCAAGCAAGCAAATGGCTTCGGCTCGCGTCGATCTCAAGGAGTGTGGTGGCGTGGGGTGTGAGCGTGTCCAGTGGGCGTACTTAGCGTCGGAGAAGAAGCTCGAGAAGAAGAAGCAGAAGGCGCGTGTCCCAGATCAAATCTCATTTCCAGCCTCGTGGCGTGCGGCGTGCGGCGTGGGCGCCAGAGCGTGGTTACGGCAGGCTCATTATCTGACACGCATGTACACACCACGCATACAGTATGACCATACGACACAATCGCAGCAGTCTTTAGTTACCTCTTCTGTTCGGAGACACCGTCGTAGCCACATTTGAGACACAGACAGACAGTCAGGCAGGCAGGCAACCTTCCATCGGCAGCGCCGGCAGCAGCGACGCGTGCGTGGCGTGGCGTGGGCGTGCCTTGCGTGGCGTGCGTAAGGGTGCGTGCCGGCCCTACTTAACCTGGATGCCTACGCGGGCATGCCAAGACGTTCTTCTCAAGTCCCACGACGACTTCGTCTGACAGCGCATGGCCACCACTCGTGAGGAAGAAGTTGATTCGCCTACCCACCAAGTGAATACAATACGCGTCTTTGAGCCCCGCCAGAGCTCACAACTGTAATGAATCCGGGTGCACTACGATAGTGCTCGATGAATCTCGCTTTCGTCCCGGCTGCCCTGGCGGTGCCTGTGCTCTCTCTTCGACACGCTCGAGCACCCCACCCACCCTCCTTCTCCCAGCCCATTCTCACGTCTCACGTCTCGACCCTGCAGCAACGTTGCCACGCCCATGCTGCGTGCCGACCTGCCGTTCGCGGCGAGGACCTGAATTTTTTCTCTTGTCTTGGCGCGATGGGTGCGGATCCGATACGTTGTGGATGCTCGGCTCCGATACCCATCGCACGGACCAGGCCGTAACTTTTCTCGCAGGGTCGAGATTTCGAAATATCATCAATGCATCGTGAAGCTCAGGAAAGAGGGCTTTGAATTACATTGGCTGATCGTAGAACAGAGAATACTCGCCGCATCGGTGCTATCTGAGAGTCTGTGATGGTGGGACGACACCGGGACATAGCTTGCCACGGCTGCTCAGTCTTGGGCAGTGACGTCCTACGGCACGGACTGTCATTTGTCTGTAGCCAGGTTCGTCGCAGGCGGGAGGAACTCTTGGACTCGTCTGCTTTTTTATTGTCTTCTGACATAAATTTGATAGCATGGCCGACGATTTCACCGCGAACACAGTCTCCATGCTCACTCGTAGGGCCCGGACTGTTGAGAAACAGCTCTGCCTTCACGCGCACGAATATTCCTGTGGTCGCTCAGCTCAGAGTGAGAGCTTTTCACGGCAGTCGTGTTCGATCGGGTCATCGCGCTCTGCAGGTCATTGCTGTATGCAAAAAAAGAGCCGATGGGCCATACGACGTTGCGGCCTCGAAATGATCGGGACAGAGTATCGGTTCAGACTGCGCTTACTTTCTTCTGGCAAAGGTGGACATACCGCTACGTCGACACACTGCACCGCACCACATCGCGACAGGGCGAAATTGCTCAGATCTGTGAATCAGGCCTGGAGCGGTCGACCTGATGTGCAACTTGATACGGGATATCATGGCTTGCCCAGTGGTCGCCGGGAGTCGGGTGCCAATCACGAACGTGTCCCCGCTGCTGCGAGGTTCCACATTCCCTCGCCCACGTCCTGGCGTCTAAACACGCCGCAACGCTACAGGACGGCGGGACACGGCGGTCCAGAATGTCGTTGCTGTAGTGCACATGCCTTGATACCAGATGGCAAGGGTGAACCCGCACAAGAGAACACCATACCCTGGCCCGGCAAAAAGCTATGACGAGAAGGGGATTCGAACCCCTGCGGTTTCCCACTGCCGGATTACTCTAGGTAACCGGATGAAACTCCTGAAGACAGCGCCTTAACCACTCGGCCATCTCGCCTTGCATGTCAAAACTCGCGAGAATAGCATTTATGAAGTTTTGACACTCACAGTGAAATGAGCCCCTGCAAGTCGCGGAACTGCGCCCTTTCTTCGCGGAATCGACTGCGCATCAAGCGAGACCGAGCTCGACCCCGAAGAGGAATGCCCAGCGTCAGCATGTGCCCCGGCCAGCGCATCTCAGTGACTGCCCAAACAACACACAAACAGACGCAAGGCAGGCAGGCAGGCGCATATGTACATGCTGTAAGTACTTACGAGACGAGGCGAGGCGAGCTGCCTCGCAGCGTGCGGCGTGCGCGCTCGGAGGGCTGACGTCTTCCCCGAAGTACCCTGATCGATGTGGTTCGCTTCGATTCGCGGAATAGAATTGGCGCTGGACGGGGAGCGGGGTCTTCTGTTAACAATTACTGGCAGCAGGCGTCGATTCGGGTTAGACGCTGGCAGTGGCGAATGGGCGCCGGCGGCAGGTGTTATGTACAGCGTCAGGGCCGGTGTGGGCCGGGCCCGCCCAGGTCTTGCACCTCGGACCGATGCAATATCTCCTGGTCGGCAATCACGACGAGTTGGGGGCTTCTATGAGTGCGGTTGGAAGCAAATGCTGCGTTTCCCTGCGTGCTGTGCGAACTTCGCAGTCGCAAGTAGGAGAGAGGGCATGGGATTCAGACCGCTCAGACCGGCCAGCAAAGCCATCCGCAGCGGGCATTGCAGGCACAAGTTGCCGACGGAACGTCAAAAGGAAACAAAGAAGAGGGCATTCAGCGCGCCTCGCCTCGTCAATGCGCGTCTGTCGCCCGCCTGATCTGCTTGTTTTTGCTCCCTGCTGTGCGTGTGCGTGAATGCGCGTGCGTTGCGTTGCGTTGCGGTTGCGCCTACTCTGCGGGGAAACTCATTTGCACATGGGCTGGACTGGCTGCGAAACTGGAAGGTGTGCCGCCCTGCTTTGCGTTGCGGAGGTTCCTTATCGGGTCGTCGGTTGGCTCGTGCAATACCCACCCGCCGGTGGTGCTACGTCGAATCAATGTGACCATCGTTCTCGCTGGGCTGGGAACAAAGGGCGTCCTGATGATGACGAGGCGGCAACACCCCTGAGCGAGCATCGCATCGTACGCCCTGACGCCAGTATGTACCCTCCCTCCCTCAACCTGGCACCCCCACCCTCCGACCAGCCGACCAGCCGATCCGCCGGCCGTTGACGCCGACGACAGCATTGCCCCTCCCGGGTGTAGTGGTGATTGCGTGCCGTCAAGCCGTCGCGGGTCGCTCTACCGGGTTGGGTCAGGGCCGGGTCGGGTCGTGCGACATGGCCTCGTCTTTGAGGCAAGGCAGTCATCTCACAGCTGAGTTTCGCAGCTGGTGTCGCTTCGCCCGCCGTCTCACCCTTCGCAGTGTTGGTCCTGCGCGTGTGTGTGTCCAGCCTTCTTTTTCAGCGTCCGCGGCGCGGTGCGACGCGAATGCTGCGATATCGACGCGCGGGGGAAAAGAGGCACGGCGGGGCGAGGCGGCAGGCCGGCGAGGGGGCGCTGGGACAGTCTAGTGCCGTCGTGCGCCTGCACGGCACCGCGGCGTCTAAAGGGGGCAGCCTGCACTTTGAAACTGCAACTGAAAGAGTGTTTCTTTTTTCCCTTTGTCGGCCAACTCTGCGCGCGCCTGCGCCGCACAGGCTGCCGAATGAAATCGGAGAACCCCTTTTTGGCAACACACGGCAAGGCGCGGCAACACGCGGCGAGTGGGGTGTAGTGCCCCGACGCCCCGCCCGCCGGGAACTGTGGACGCGCCCCGGTTGTAATTCATCGCGGCGCCCCTCGTCTTCTGCACTTGTTATGGTTCAGTGCAAACGCAGTATAGTCGCCGCGTCGCTTCGCCCACTGCCAGCCCCATCCTCGCCCAGTGGGCCCTTCTGCGCCTCGCCTCGTCTCGCTTCGCTTCGCCCTGCCCCTTTTGGCCGACAGAGGGCGTGGGCGTGGGTGTGGACGAGTAGCCTACGGCGAGAGTGGCCCCGCGTGCCGTCGCGACGTACGACGTACGACTGGCAGACTGGACCGGCGTGCACATGGTGGGCTGCTGGTGTGCTGCCGGTAGGCGAATGGGCTGCTGCCTGCTGCGCTGCAGACGTGCGTCGGTGCGCGTGTTGTGCGTCGTGCGTCTGCCGGCCCTGCCTGCAGCCGTTTGCTGCGCCAAAACAGGCAAAAGCAGGCAAAACACGGGCAGAGGGTGCAGCAGGCGCAGGTGCGGCAAAGGGGGCCTATCCCATTTCCCGCTGGCCCATCGCCTCTGAGCCCCGCTCCTGACCCGCCCTACACCCCCTCCCGCCAATCGATCGTACGATGATGCCCGTCTCGACGGTGGCCCCCGCCCCGCCGAAGTGTGGCGCCCATGCTGGCCGGCTGGCCCCCCCGCCCGCCCCTGGACGCCGTCCGTCCGGCCAATTGCAGGCGTGTGCCGACGCCTTTCCCACTCGACGGACGCCTCATCATCCTCTCCTGTCATTGAGTCCGTCGTTCCATTCCATCCCAACCCATCCACTGTCTCGTCAAACCACTAGTCCATTCTTTCATTACCCCCTTCCCTTCCTTTCCTTCCAGTCCGACTCGTACCATCACCTTCTTTGCAACCTCCTCCCTAATCCCTTCACTCAACCCCCCCTCCGAACCATCGCTCCCGCTTTGATAGCATATAGTTCCACAGGTTCGCTCGCGCTCACGTCAACAACACACCACAGTCGCTACTTCCCGTAACATTACTGTTTCGCACTCCCCAACGCCCACCATGAAGTTCACTGCCAGCGCCGCCCTCGTCGCTGCCCTCTTTGCCGCACCCGCCTTGGCCGGTCAGGCAAACGCCAACGGCGGCTTCATCCGCCGTGGTACCACGGCCTCGCACAAGGTCGCTGCCCGCGCAAGCTCCTCTTCCTCGGCCAAGGACTCTGCCTGGACCACGATCAATGGCGTCAAGTACCCCACTGAGCTTGGCCCCGACGCCCCCGAGCCCGTCATCACTGACAACTGGTGGCTCGACGAGGTCCAGAAGAACGACACGACGATCCACAAGTTCAAGTACAGCGACTTGCCCGACACGTCCGAGACTGGCCAAAAGGGTACCAACATCTGCAAGAAGGGCGACACGGACAACTCGATGTGCCAGACGGTCCTCCTCAACGCCGCCGATGACTTCTGTCTTTGGGGACCCCCGGAGCCCAACACCAACGTCTCCGTCTCGGAAGAGTACGAAGTCGCCTGGTGTGTAAAGGACCACGGCGCCCGTCTCATCCCCGAGGGCACCCTCACCTCGGTCCACTTTGTCAAGACGGACAGGTACGTCCAGGTCACTGGTACCGGTGACTTTACCAAGATCAACATTGCCGAGGGCGACCAGGGTGGTGAGCTTGACCCGCACGGCGCCACTGGCAACGGCAACCCCATTGGCGGTCTCGTCTACACGACTGCCTGGTCCGACTCTGGCAAGCACGAGCAGGTCCACGAGTGGATGTCCGAGATCTCTGCCACCGACTTCTGCTTCCGTGGATGCAAGGGCACCAACGCTACCGCTCAGATGCTCTGCACCCACATCTACGACGAGATGGGCTGTGGCTTCATCATGCCCGCCAACTACACCGAGGGCATCTTCGAGAGCTGTGACGGTGAGGTTGCCCTTGCTCCCGGTATCATCAGCACCTGGACTTTCACCCAGGGCGACCCCGTCACCCCCTCTGCTCGCGCCGCCCCTTCGTCGTCGAACTGCAAGACGTACAGCACCATCGGCGGTGACACTGGCTCCAGCTCCACCTCGTCGTCTGCCGCTGCTGCTTCGACCTCTTCCACCAAGAAGTCGTCTGGCTCGTCGTCGTCGTCGTCTTCGGGCTCTGACGCTGCCGCCGCTGGCTCGTCTGACTCGTCGTCGTCGTCTTCGTCTTCCAACGGCAACACTCTCCAGCAAAAGTCGGCCGTGACCAGCTCGTCGTCTGGCAGCACCTCGGGCGCCATGCCCATCTTCCAGGGCGCGTCGTTCCTCACCCTCGCAGTGTCGACCAGCGTTGCGCTCCTCTTCGCCGCCGCCATTGCCCTCTAAGCGGTGTGCAGAGTTGCATCTTGCCCCTTTCGCTTGCTCGCTTTAGACCGTCTCCTTTTGCTTCTTCACCCGTAGGCAGCACGTCACCGTCGCTCGCAGCGCACAGTAGCGCGTCTGGCTGACGCCGACGCCGACGCCGACCCCCACACCTGTATATAACCTCATCATCATCATCACCACCGCCGACCGCCATCCTCATTGCATACGCATACAAATCCTCACCCCACCGCCCTCCATTCATCGCCATTGCACAGCACCCTGACCGCCTCTTTTTCCTTGTCTTCGCTTGCCGCAGCGCAAATTCCATTCTTCATTCCAATTCCTCCTGTTCCACTGTTTGTTTGCTCGTTTGCTTGGCCTGTTTCCCGGAAGGACAGCAAGATTAGAAATGTCATCAGCCGTGCGTGCAGCAGGAGGGGAGAGGCGCCGCGGTGGGACTGGTTCCCCCCGCTAAACCCCTTCCCCTCCGCCACTGCATGTATGCATTCATCCATTGCGACTGTGTGTGTGTGTGTGGGAGTGAGCCGCCGGTACGAAGTGGAGTGGAGTGGAGCAGGACGGGGCTTGCGATTGCTGTGGCGTGCGATAAGGACAAAGCACACGACGATGGTAAGCGTTTAGAAGCACGATCGGAGGACAAACGGGCAGGCCAAGTGACCGACATGCATTTGCATGTGCATTGCGTCGAAGCATTCTCAGGGCTTCGAGTTCCCAGGATTCGAGACTCAGACTTTGGAGGGTCGGGCATTGGGTGACGGGATCTGGCGGGTGAGGGAGGTCGAGTGAGGGAGGGTGGGATGCGTCGTGTCGTGTCTTGGCGGCTTGGCGATGGGCGAGGTGCGAGGTGCGGGCTTGGCGCCAAGACGCGACAAGACGCAAAGAGGAAAGAGGGACGGGGAAGGGTGCCTACTGCTACTGCCACGGCGATGCCGATTCGATGTTTTTCCGCCCTGCTTGATCTTCAGAATGCGGGGATAGGTAGTCGCAGTCTCATTGAGATGCTGAGAAAAAAACTTCAAAGAGCGCCAAGGTGCAAGAATGGAGTGGGAGAGAAGCATTCAGGAGGGTGGTTGGGGAAGCAACTTCCACATGCTGACCGTCCTTGTGCTATTGGCTACTGTACGTATCCGATGTAGCGATGCTAGACGCACCTCAAAGATGGTATCGCATTGTTAACTTGCCTCCCAACTGCACTCTGATATCTACTTCTTCCTCGCCACTTCCTGTACGTCAGTCACACACACCCTTGGCGGCCACGTCCTGATATTGTGACAGGGACGCGGGACGCGCCGCGCCGCGCTGCGCTTACGCCCGGAGGGAGGGTTGGGCCGGGCTTTAGGAAAGGAAGGGTGTCTTGATTTTCCCTTCATTGGAAGCTTCCTCGTGGATACAATATGTATGACTTGCCACCACACAATACGATCCGATACGATGCAGTACGATACCACAGATGGCCTTACACTCACGCTCGACGATAGACTAGATTAGGCAAGATTACATTAGGTTAGGGCTTCGAGCTGGCTCGACGCCAATTGATCGTGCTCCACCCCGCTTGCCACCAGGCAACAACACTACGCCAGGTCTGGCCACACAGCGCGACACACAGCATCTCAGCATGCCGCATCATACAACTACGAATGCATGGGGGACTCCATCCTCCTCCTCCTCCTCTTCCTCAGCGCGCCCCTCCCCCTCCTCATCAGCACGCCCCTCGCCCTCTGCCTCTCCTCTGCGCAAGCACGCACCCTGGTCCCGCCTCCCTGCGTCACCGGCAGCCACGCCCTTTCCACCAGCACAACCTGCACCACCAAGTGGCTTCCCCGCGCTAGGAAGCACAACGGCAACTGCCGGACCCTCGCGCTCTGCGCTGCGCCGAAATCCCTATGCTCACGCGCACGCCCAGGCGCGTACCGGCACGTACCCGCCTAGAGCCGAGGAGATACGCGCCAAGGCGCTGAATGCGAGGTTGGATGCTGAGGAGGAGGCGGTGCTGCGGTATGGCGCCGCTGCCGTTGAGGAGGACGACGACGAAAAGAAGGGTGAAGACCTGCCCGGCGGAAAGAGGCGCGGGGTGCGTACACTCGCGGACCTCCAAGCCGAAGCCGAGGCCGAGGAGGACGAAGATCAGGCCGAGGGCCCGCCGGGACAAGGGCAGGCACAGATGTACGGCCTGAGTCGCGTCATTGTGCGGGATCTCAGTACGCTTCCGCCTGGGTCTAACGGCAAGGGGAAGAGCATGGGCAGGAATAAAGTCCGCGGGGAGGAGGTGCAGGGTGTTGGGGCTGCGGACACGCAGGGAGGACCAGGGCCAAAGATCTATGGGAGGTGGAATACGCCGTGGGTCCAGTCAAAGAAGAGTAAAGGCAAGGGAAGAGGCGGCGAGGCCATGGACGTCGACATGGGCGTAGACTTGGATCTCACCACGCATCGGCCCGTCGATGCGCATACACTCGGTGATGAGACGGGTGGGCTATCACTCCCCGCTATCGACATCGACATCGACATCGACATCGACATCGATGGCGATGAGTCGAGGGGGTACGACGTCGTCGCTGCTGCTGCGCTCGATTCAGAACCGATGCACGCCGCGTCTCTCGAACAGGTCATAGACGAGTGCGAGCGCCATGCTAGGATAGCCGCCGTCCAAGCACGGCAGGCGCAGCAGACGCCCGTCCCGACCTTGCCCTACGAGTCCCTGTACGCCAAGCTCAGCCTGGACTTTTCCACCCCAGCGCGGATCCTCGCCATCTCTCGCATGGAGTCACTTGAGGCCCAACTTCTCCGTCTGCCTTTGGAGGTACAAGAGGCCGCACGCCAACGGATAGCCCGAGAGATCCAGGCATTTGCCAAGCAGACACTGGACCTTGTCGGGCGGGACGAGAGGATTGCTACGAATCCGACGGAGCAGCGAGTGCGGGCGCTCGTGGTGCTCTGCGAGGTGGCTCTGACCGGAGCCAAGGACGAGGGCGACGTGCCGCTTTCACACCAGCCGTCGATGGCCTCGTCGCTGGACGTCGTCGTCCAAGCACTGGATGCGCTATGTGCTTCGTCACGGGGTGCACAGCGGCTCGCGGCTGCACTGGAGATGCAGAGCCAGCCATCCTCCTCATCGTATTCCTCTCCATTTTCGACGTCACCAGACCGGGTCCTCGGCTTCGTTCGCGCCCTCGTTGCAGCTGCTGACCGCACAGTAGCCATCCATGCAAGCGGCCAGGACAAAGGCGACACCACTACCCTCGACGCCTATGTCCGGCTCCTCCGTACGCTATCCGCCATGCACTCCTTCCCTCCAGGAGTATTCCACCTCCCCTCTCTAGCGAGCGTCTTGCTTCCGCGCGAACACGCGCTCCTCGGCCCATCCTGCGCTTTCCTCCACCCACCCACCTTGAAGACACGCCTCCTGAGGGCCTACGTCCAGTCTGCCGCTGACGAAGCTCGGAAACAAGCTACCTGGACCTCATTCTACGCTCCTGCCAGGCGTGCCGCTACGAGCAACGGCACTGGCGACAGCATCGACGGCAGCGCCGCCGCCCCGCACGCATTCACGCTGTCTGTATCCCGCGCACACGTCCTACGCGATACAGCCGCGACTTTTGCACGTACGACTTCACGCAGGGAAGACTGGGCCCTGCGGCAGGAGACGCTGCGCGTGCACTTTAAGGGGGAAGAGGGCGTCGATGGTGTACTGGGGGGTGTGACGCGCGAGTGGTTCACCGAGGTCGTGCGTGCTTTCTTCCGCGCGGGCATCCTGCGCAGCGTCGAGGTTGACGAAGGCGGTGGGGAAAACATCGAGCGCTTCGTCACGCTGGGCGGCGGGCCAGGCGGAGGCGGAGACACATCCGAGGAGGAAGAAGACACGGCAGAGACACTGGGCGTTGTGCTCGGCTTGGCGCTGTATCATGGTGTGCCACTCGGCGTGCGGCTGCCCGATTATCTCCTGCGGTACGTCCTTGCGCCGAGCGGGGACATCGACGGCCAACAGACATTGCCGCTACAGACGCTACTGGCTGACTGGGCGCAGTTTCAGCCGCAGGTCGTGCGTTCTCTCCGCACAGTGCTGCAGTGGGAGTGTCCACCCCGCGACTGCTCCTCCTCCTCTCTCTCCTCCCTCGGCGACCACGACGGCGAGAGCGACAAAGCAAGGGAAGAGCGTCTCTTCCGTGAGACGTTCGGCCTCACCTGGACGACGACGACGACCACCACCACCGCCGCAACGTCCACTGACGGCGACGGGGCCACTTTCCCCCCCCACAGGACCGTCCCCCTCATGCGCGGCGGTACCCACCTCGACGTCACGCCCTCCCAGCGCTCATCCTACGCCACGGCACTCGCGCAGTTCCACCTCTACGCGCAATTCTCTGCGCAGCTCCCCGCCCTGCGTCGGGGATTCGCGCGGGTCTGGCCTGTGGGAGCGGGGGACGATTCGGCCGCGGTGGCAACGGGAAGGGCCAGGGCGTACCTCGCTGCCATGCACCCAGGGGAAGTCGCACACCTCCTCCTGGGGACTGCATGGACACGCACAGACGTACCGGCCGTGCTCCGCTTACTGAGGCGGAGCGTTCCCGTCGTGAATTTGCGGACCACCCCGTCTCGTGTGCAGGTCCAGATGCAGACGCAGACACACCTTCCTGTAACGTCTGACAGCGACCTCCTAGATTGGTTCTGGGCTGCAATCGAGGAGATGGAGATGGAGCGGGCAGCCACGCACACGCCCCCATCCGCATCCGCATCCGCATCCTCATCGCAGGGCAAGCCTATCCAAACCCCACTGCAGACCCTCCTCCGCTTCATCACGGCCTCACCGTGTCTTGATCCTGCTTTTGCGTCGTACCTCTCCTCGTCAGCTTCCCCCTCATCGTCCTCCGTGCAGCCTGCACCCCCCGCTCCAGTCCCAGTCCCATTCCGCATCCACCTGATCGATCCCCCCGAGTCGCTCCTCTACTCCACAATGACGACGCCTGCGACGGGCAACACAAGCACGCCCCCCTTCCCCCTCCCACTTCCAACAGCATCAACCTGCACGCAGACGCTCTTCCTCCCGAGGTTTTACCCCTCCCGGGAGGTAATGGCCGAGCGGCTGGGGAGGATTGTGTGCCTCGGGCGGGGGGACGAGGGTCAAGGAGAAGGTGGAGGTGAGGGTCTCGGATGGGAATTTGGATTCAAGTGAGTCTGCATGCTACCCCACTGGTGCACGCGGATCGCGGACCGCGCTGCTTCTTGGTGTTGATTGGGTGAAGCAAGGGGGTCCGTGTTGACGGCGGGTAGAAATTGGCTTGTCACTATTAGATAGACAACTCACTCGCTATTGGATAGACGTATCGAAAAATAATCGACGTTATTGCAGCAAAAGGATATCGACGCGAGCAGGACTCGAACCTGCGCGCTAGATAGCAAACGCTTGCATCCCCATGTGAGGACTAGAGAAAATTCTAGGCGTTCCCCTTAACCGCTCGGGCATCGCGCCTTGAATGAAAATCTGGGCGAGGTGTAACAATGAGAACCGAGACGGTACTGTGCGCTTTGGCCCTGTAGAGTTCATATGACCATGGTCAAGAAAGGACGACAGCGTCTCTCACCGAATGAGCATAGGCAGTGTCAAATGACCTATCATTGATTTGATGCAAATGGGTATCTCTCTATATCCTGCAAGCCCCGGCCCGCCCCGCCCTGCCCCGCCCCGCCCCGCTCCGCTCCTCACGGATGCAAAAAGAACAAGACCTCCTCCCCAAACATCAACAAAACCTTCTTCAACTCCCTCCTCCTCCACCCCTCCCTACACAGAATCTCATCCTGCGTATGCTTCCCATCTAAATACGGCAGTAACCTAAAGAAGAAGCTGGCGAGTGCGGGAGGGCGGGAATGCACCATGGCGTTTATCCAGGCGTTTTCTTCGCGGGTGGCGCGGGAGGGGTAGGAGATGAGGGAGGGGGTGTATTCCTCGGGGGGTTCGGGGTGGAACGGCGCGGAGGGGTCGTCCGAGTCGGAGGGAGAGGAGCCAGCAGAGGAGTCGGATAGGTGTGCGTCTGCTTCTGAGTCTGAGTCCGAGTCCGAGTCCGAGGGCGACTCAGAGGCAGAGCCACTACGCCCAGCTGAGGGCACAGTAAAGCTCATGGTCAGGCGCTCGCGCTCGCTCGCTCGCCTTCGACTTGCACCGAGCCCAGACCCAGATCCGGGGATTTGCATTCCTGACGCCGCTGACGCAGACGCAGAAGCAGAGGCAGAGCTCGGCGAAGGGTCGACGACGTCCTCCTCGCCTACGAGGCTCAGGCGGCGGTGTTGCTCTGCTTCGTCCGGAGTGAGGCCCAGGCCCAGGCCGAGAGCCGCGGCGTGCGGCTGCTGCTGCTGCGATCGTCCACCCGCCGCTGCGCCGGGCTCAGCCTCGGACTCGGCATCGCCTTGGAGCTCTGCCTCGCCATCAATGGCCGTGTCGACTGTGACCTCCCGCCCATCAACCCATACCTCCTCGCTGTCCCCAAACCCTCTAATTCGCATCCTTGCCATCGAGGGGCTGCGCTCGCGCTCGCGCTCGAGGAAGGGCGCGTGCGCGTGCGGGCCCGACTGCGGGGCATTGCTACTGCCAAGGAGCTGCGTAAGGGAATCGCCACGACGGCGGCCGCGCGAGGCGCCGACGCCGACGCCGCCTTCGCCTGAGAGGGAAGAGGGGTTACTACCGGGGGTATTGGCGTTGCCCGCTCCGACCAGACTGGCTGCGCGGCGACGCTGCTGCTCTGCAGCGAGGATGAGCGTAGCCTTTTCGCGGGGAGTGTGCGCCATGGGCGGGTGGTGTGGGTAGTGGCTGGTGGAGCCTGCGCCTGAGCCTGTACCTGTACCCGTACCTGTGCCCGGTGCGCTGGACGTGCTGTTGCTCCCCACGCGCATGTGGGCACTGCCGCTTCCCTGACCCTGCTGCGGCCCCTGCTGCCCTTGCTGCCCCTGCTGTGCTGCCTGTGCCTGTGCCTGCACTTGCGCCTGCGCCTGCTCGGAAAGGACCGTAAGCGGTCTGGCGAGATTGGAGCTCGGGCTGCGCGATCGGAGGACAGGCCTGCGCTCAAACTCGAGTCCCGTGGTATGTACGTCTGCGCCAGGCCTATTGCGCTCGCCGCCTACGTCTTCTCTCTGTGCGTCCCCGCCCCCGCCCCCGCCCCCGCCCCCGCCTCCGCCCCCGCCCACCTTGTACTCCCTGCGCAGCCCCGACGCAGAGGTGATGCGGCCCGACGCGCCGATCCGTCCCAGTGGCGCGGGATTGCGTGAGCGCGAACGCGAACTGGAACTCACCCGCGACGCAGCCGTATGCGGTGCAATGGGGTCGTCCTTGGTCTGGCTTGCGGCCCTCTCCCGCGCTTCAACCGACTTGGAGCGCTGTCGTCCGCGTGGCATTGGGGGAGGGTCATCGCGGCGTGCACTAGGTACGCCCGCTCCCGCCCGCTCGGGCATCGACTGCGGCACGAGGGGGACGAGGTCTCCCCGGCGCTTACGCGGATCTGCCCCGCGTCGCAGTGCACGCTTTTCTCTGCGGCGCTCCCGGAGCTCTTCCCTGCGCCTGCGTGCCTCTTCCCGAGCGGCGCGGTCCTCTTCCCACAGAAGGCGGGCCTTGCGCTTGACTGCCTCGGTGGCAATGAGGCGGAAGCGGAGATGCTGCTGCAGGACGATTTCGCGGCGGAGCATCCAGACGAGGCACTCGAGGGCCGCCTGGCGCTGGGCGGGGGGGTCTACCACGGCTGTGTGTGCGGGGTCACACGCGTCGACTGCGGCCTGGTAGTGGTGGACAAAGGAATGGAGACCCGAGCCAATGGCTGCCAAGAGGCGGACGAGGGGCGGGCGGTCGGGAAATCGCAGCTTGAAACTGGTGGCGTAGCGCGGCAAGTCGGCCATGTCAAAGAGGGGGCTGAGGGTGTACGTGGCCCAGATACGAGGCACGTCGGACACGCGTGCACGCTTGTAGTAGACGAGGTGGCGGGCCATGTGGTATACGTCCTTGTGCAGATCCCACGACAGGAGCGGGACCAGCTCGGCAAAGGTGGGCACACCGTCGAGGGTGGGCTTGAGATAGCGGATCATCTTGCGGGCAGAGAGGGCGATGCCTGCGTCGGAGCGGTGAGGCGGTGCCGACAGCGATGAGGAGCCATCGCCGTCGTCGTCTTCGGCGTCGCTGTCGCCGCGGCCGATGCCCTCATCTTCCTCGTGGAGGAGGAGTAGCGTCTTCCAGGGGAACATGGGCGGGCCCGTCGTCTTGAGATACTCATCCGATGGGTGTGCGCCTGCGTCGATCCAGAATTCTGCGTCGGCTGCCTCGACGCCATCCAAGGCCGCTGCAACGGCTGCTGCCCCACCACCGAGCTGGCGAAGGCTCTTGGCGACGCGGGCCGGGTCAACGAGGATGAGCGGGAGTGGGAGGTTGACTTCGAGACAATTGTTGAGTGTGATCATGGGGGTATGGTGCTTGGGCGGGTGCGACAGGGAGCGGTACATGGAGCGGAGGCTGCGAGCGAGCGACGATGTGAGGAGCAGGCGGGAAAAGTGGAGTGAAAAGGATGGTCCAGCGCCTGAATTGCCCTCGACGTCGCCCCAGAGGCGGGCAAGCAAGTCGACTTGGGCAGAGAGGTAAGCACAGCGACTCTCTTCGGCCCAGAGACCCCCGGCCATTTTGAACGCGACGTTGTCGTACCAGAGGCCGAGCCAAGTGGTAAGGTCGAGATTGGGCGTGGCGTACGAAGGATCGGGGGGTTGCAGGACGAGGACGAGGTGGAACATGGTCACCGTCTCGGCGTGGCGAGCCGAGGTGCCATCGTCGTCGTCGTCGTCGTCGCCGTCGTCGCCGCCACTGTCGCGTGGCCTCATCGTCGCCGAGGATGTCGACGTGGGCACCTCGCCATTGCGGCCCCTTCTTCCACGGTCATCACTGTCGCCATTGCGGTTGGGAGGTGCGACTGGGTGGCCTACAAAGGCCAAGTCATCGACGACGAGGTCGAATCGCCTATTGCACATCTCCTTCTTGGGGGCAAGTACCTCTGCGAGAAAGTCTACAGGATACCCGAGGTAGTGTGAGAATGCCTTTGCGTTGCGTGCGCGTGTACCGGGCGACTGTTCGCGGGCGGCATCGTCATCGGCGGGTGCAAAGGTTGTGGCTGCTGCAGTGCCGCGCTTGTTGGGGTTCCTCCCTCGCCTAGTGCTGCGGCGAAGATTGTCTGCACCCACGCTGTCTTCAGCGTAGGAGTGGCGCTCATCAGGCGACGACTCGGCGGTTGGATCGCGCAGGGCCGTCGCGAGGCGCACGCGTGAGGGACTGCGGCGTGTACCTCGTCGCGGTGGTGGGGCAGACCCACCATTGGACGAGGCCGTAGTGTGACCACCACCGCGGGATACGAGGCACGACGATGACCCGTCTAGGTCGACGTCGCGGCGCTGTCGTCTGCGGCTGCGTCTTTCGTCTGCGCCAGTAGTAGGGGGTAGTCGTGATCTTCTCCGCTGCTCTCCACGCAGGCTGTCGCCATCTTCGCTGGGGTCTGTAGTGATGCTGCGAGCGAGTGCCGAGGCCGAGGCCGAGGCAGAGGCAGACGCGGAAGCAGAAGCAGACGCAGAGGTGCGACTATCCGAGTCCTCCTCTGCCTGACTGCCCTCTATGCCCTCTTCGTCACTGCAGTCGAGGATCGAAGACCGACTGCTGCTTCCCGTGGAAAGCATTGAATCATCACTCTGACTATCCGTATCTTCCCCTTGCTCATCCCACTGTGCCCTGTCCCGCTGTTGTTCCTGCTGCGCATCTGCGTCTCCGCGCTCGCGCTCACGGTCACGCTGCTGCTGCTGCTGCTCCCCGTCGTCTAGCGGGAGCAACCCATGATCGCCAGAGATGCCACCCCGATCAGCCGTGGGCAAGTCGTCTTTATCAGCGGCGTAGTATCTTACACGCGAGTAGCGCTTGCGTAGGCGTGGTCTGCGCGGGTAGCGGAATACGAGCTGTGGGGGGCGCGACGCCGTCGAGGCCACGAGGAGCAGGGCCACGAGGGGTGTGCCGCCGCCTGGTGTGCCGATTGCACCACCGTGAGCGGCCATGGCCGCCGATTGAGCGGGGGGCAAAGGAGGGGGACGCCGTTGGTTGCTGGGTTGGCTGACTGACGGTGTGGGAGTTGTCAGGTTGGGGGTCGATGGATGGGATGGTGTGGCAGGAAAAGAAGCAAGCCACGCCCGGAATGAGAATAAAGTATTGTATTGTATGCCAGCTGATAATCACCGATGCGCACGGCGCACCCACAATGCACGGCGTGCACGACACGGCACTTTGGCCATCCCATCCCTACTTTGAATCACGTTTGTGTGCATCACTTTGGTATGCCGCGCGCGCGTCGACGGTTCGTTCCCGCGCGTGTGCGAGCATTTACGCTCCTTGCCTTCCTTCCTTCCATCCAAGCTATTCCCACCCACCTATACTCCATACACCCCTCCCACACACACCCCAACATGGCAGCATCGGGCAAAGACGTGCGCGACATCCTCGACCTTCCTGCGCAGTCGCAACCACAACAGGCATCCACTTTAGCGTCCAATTCCTCGCGGCCCCCTCCTCGCCCACCACAGGGCCCACCCACGCACCACGCCAACGCCCACAGACGACATGGCGGTAAATCCAGTGCGAAGCGCAAATCGGATGGTATCACGCGGGAGCTCTACGCTCTACTAGGTGACAATGCGCCGAGTCTCGCCATTGCACAGGGGCAGCATGCGCGCTTGGACGAGGGCAGTACGGCCGAGGGGGCAGCCGGTGGCTTCAGGAAACGGAAGCGGAAAGAGGGGAAGCCATCTCGCTGGGAGTGGACGCCCTTTCTCCATCCTGCACGGAAAGACGGCCTCGTACTGCGGCATTGGGCGCGCAAGGAGGGCAGTGGAGACCCTGCGAGGAGCAAAGGCGACGCCGCCGCTGCCTCCCCCACGCAAGACTACCCGTTCGCTGCATTCGACACTTCCTCCGGAGTGTACACCTACACTTCGGAAGAGTACAGCCTCTACCTCCGAGACGACGACTGGAGTAAAGAAGAGACGGACTACCTCGTGGACCTGTGCACGGCCTACGATTTACGCTTCGTCGTCATCCACGACCGGTGGGACTTTCCCGCTACGGCGCACAAGCATCGCACCATGGAGGACCTCAAGGCGCGGTACTATGCCATTGCGCGGAGACTGATCCGGCAGCGCATCTCCGCAGACGACGTTGATGCCCGACAGGCCCTGTTGCAGACGTATGCCTTTGATAAAGCGAGGGAGAGCGAGCGTAAGCGCATGTTGGCACGCCTGTTTACGCGCACGCCTGCTCAACTCGCAGAGGAAGAGGCACTCTACGTAGAGGCACGCAGACTCGAACAGCAAGAGGCACGCTTTGCCAATGATCGAGAGGACTTGCTGAAACTCCTCGGTGGGTGGGAGCGCGTACCCAATGTTGCACCCAGTCTCGTTGCAGAGGCAGGGGCGGGTCTCATCCTCAGTAGCAGTGCGGGTGGTGGGAGTGCAACTACTCCGGCAGCAGATGATGCGACGACGACGACGACGACGACGGACACGGCGGCCAACACCACGACGAGCAGCAGCAGCAGGCGGAAGAAGGCGCGACGCGGCGACGAGACGGACACCACAGGCGGCGGCACTACAGCCGCACCAGCCCCACCAACACTCACTTCTAAACAAAAAGCCGAGTTGAAGCAAGCCCACTTTGACGAAACGCACTGTATCACCCGCTTCGACAGTGACGCCCCCCCGCTCAACCGTCCCTTGTACCCCTTTCTCATCGGTACGCCTTCGACGTACCCTCCTGTCCCGCCTACTTCCACCTCGCACCATCATCCTTCCTCCTCGAGCGCCACCTCCAGTAGCAGCAGCAACGCCTCGCACGGCGTCTTCCTCCGCTCCACACGGCTCCTCACGCCCAGAGCGGCACAGGCCAACCGCGCAATGCAGGTCCTCGCAGAGTTACAACCCCCCATTGGCCCGCGCCTCGTTTTCCCCACGCGTACAAACTGCGAGAAGTGGGAGGGGCTCTTGGGTGCAGTGACGAGTGGATTGGAAATGAAGAAACAGACGGATCGAGTGGAGAGTGAGTTGCGGATCGCAAAGAGTCGGTTGGCTGCTGCTGTCGCTGCGGCGGCAGGCGGTGGTGGCAATGGCAATGGCGGTGGCGGTACTGCGCCCAATACCGCGCCTGTAAGGGGAAGCAGTACGAGCACGAGTACTGCCACAGCCACGACCACAGCCACGCCTGCTTCCGCACCCGCAGCGGGATCGACCCGTGGCCGCTCAACAGGCGCAAGTACCTCAGCAGCAGCGCGCCGTAGCGCCACGCCACGGAATGCCGTTGCCGGGGCGAGGTCGCGAAGCAGTAGGAGTCGGACACCTGCTGTGGGGTTGGGGAGTGTGGGCATGGGGGATACGACGGGTACGGGTACTACGAATACGAGTGTGTCTACGCCCGGCGGCGACGACCACCACGTGCAGGGCGACGGTACGGGAGAGGAGGGCGCAGGAGAGGTGGAGATGAAGGATGGCTGAGGGGAGAGGGAGAGAGAAGAGAAGAGACTCGCTTCACTTTTGCTTTCACGCAGGTGTCTTCCTTGTCGTTACTCCCTGAAATTGCGTTGCATGGCATTGACATGATGCCGTGGTATTATACATTGAGACGCGAGGCCCAAAACGATCGAACGAACGAACAAACCCCAGAATCACAATAGACATCTCACTGCCCCTCGCCTTGGCCTTGGCCTGTATCCGCCTCAACTGCACCGGCTGCACCACCGGCGGCAACATTGGGTCCCTTGGGCACAGTCAAGTCCTCTCTGAAGCGCTTGAGCGTGCGCCGCGGAAAGGGCGAGTTGCAGATGAAGCATCGGGGGTGGGGTTCGCAGAAGACTGGTGTGGTCGAGTGGAGGCAGGGTGTGAGAAGTGGTGTGAGGGTGTCAGCTCATAATAGCTTGTAGTCGTGGTACTCGCCCCTCGCCCCTCGCCCCTCGGTCGCTCGCTGCGCTCGTTCCCTCGGGTGCTCGCCACTCACTACTCAAGCACACCCCACAGACGTACCCCACGTCCACAATCTCCCCATGACAAAAACAACTTGCGCGAAAATCCACTTCGTCCAACATCGGTAGATGCAGTTGCCTCCTCAACGCCGGTGGGGGAAGAAACGTCGTCAATAACAATTGGAGGAGTTCCTCTGCGCGGGGCGTCGCGCCGCCGCCGCCGCTGCCCTCCCCCAATCGAAAGTAGATGCCGCCAGTGAGGCTCGCGGCCTGCTGCAGGAAGACGGTATCCCCCCCAGCGAGCTTCAGGACGTCAATGGGGAGGTCACGCCGCTGTGCTGCAAAGATGCAATTCATGAGGCCGATGTACTGGTTTGAGGCAGAGGGCGTGAGGGAGAGGATGAGCAGGCGCGAGTTTGTCGATGTGCCTGCTGAGCCTGAGGAGCTCGAGGATGATGTGGTGGTAGAGTTGGTGCCACTGCGAGGTGGGGGGAGGGCATTGGCGTTGGTTGATGTGGAAGAGGCGCTGATGTGGCCTGCGGGAAGGAGGCGGTTGAGGTCTGTGTGAGGCCGTGGGTGGGGAGCGAGACGGGGCGAGATCAGCATTGGACTACACGGCGCACACTTAACGCCGCCCCACACAACTCACGACTCAATCCCATACTAAGTGCCTTGACCAGCGCCGTCTCCTCTTCCTCGTAGTATGCGTCGCCTTGGGCCCCGCGCCTAGCCTTCTCCTCGTCCTCCCCCTCTTCCCGCTGCATCTCCTCCATCATCCCTCGCACCCCGCGCATCACCTCGCGACTCAACTCCGCAAAGTGCTGATACGTGCTCGCATCATCATCTTCATGTGCGCTTCCCTGGCCTTGTCGCCGAGGACTGGCAGTAGAGTAGAGGAGACGGGCTTTCCCACCCGTGGAGCAGGCGTACACGGCTAGACCATTGGAGTGGGAGAGGGCGAGGTGTGCATTGAGAAAGACGAGGACGACGGGAAGGAGTGAGGCAATGGGTGACGACGGCGAGGGCTGTGATGATTGCGATTGCGATTGCGATTGCGATGGGGAGGAGTCGACGGCCGCAGCCCACGGAACGGGGTTCAAGTCGAGGATGAGCGTCAGAAAGGACGTCGATGCGGACCCGCCAGAAGGGCCGCCGCCGCTGTCGGTGCCATTGCTGCTGCTGCTGCCGTGTTGCTGCTTCTGCTGGGCAGTGGACCGTGACATGATGAGGTCCTCCAGCTCACGTCGCAATGCCAGACTTGCGAGTCGAGTGACCGGTTTGCCTGGTGAGGATGGATATCGCAGTCAAGAAGGATAGACAACAAGGCGGGAAGAAAGACGCGCCGCGTCCAATTCAGACTTGCGGCCTTTGTGTGTGGAGTGTCATTCGTCATACGCGGCGCACAGGCGCGGGCCAACGAGGGCAGGCAGGGCAGGCAGGGCAAAGTGTGCGGCATTCAGAGAGATCCAACAACAGAACCGTGGCTCACGGCTCACTACACCACGCCCGACAATGCCTCTATGAAGAAGGAAATTTTGTATTCAAAGTGGGTGTGCGTGCGTGTGCCATGGCAACAAGTGGACAAAAAGTCAAAAGGAAGGTGTGTGCCGTCGCTTGCCCTTTACTCGTAGACCCAGGCGTCAATGGCGCGCTTGTAGGCAATGGCACCGTCCTGAGCACCGAACCAGAGGGCAATCTCCTTCTTGGCCGACTCGACGGCGTCGGAGCCGTGGCAGATGTTGCGGCCAACGTCGATACCAAAGTCACCGCGGATGGTACCGGGGGCAGAGGCAAGGGGGTTGGTAGCACCAAGGAGGGCACGGCCCTGCTTGACGACGTCCTTGCCCTGCCAGATCATGGCCACGACGGGGCCAGAGGACATGTAGGCGACGAGACCAGGGTAAAAGGGCTTGCCGGCAAGGTCCTCGTAGTGCTTCTCAATGTGGTCCTTGGAGGCGTGGACCATCTTGAGGCCGACGAGCTGGTAGCCGCGCTTCTCGAAGCGGCCGATGATCTCGCCAACGAGGGCGCGCTGCACGCCGTCGGGCTTAACCATGATGAAGGCTGGCGGCGGGGGGAAAAGAGCGATGGAATGCCTTGTGGTTAGCACATGTCGGCAGCATACAGGCACGCTGTATGTACTCGAGGGCCACTCACTCTGCTCAGTAGCCATTTTGAATGATTGAGAGGGTGGTGTTGGATGGTGTTGGTCTTGGGTGTTGGTTGCGTGAGGAAAAAGGGAAGAAATACAATACACTGACTGCAATCACCATCTTCTCACCCCCCCCCCCCCCCCCCCCCCCCCCCCCCCCCTCTCCCTTTCGCTTCCCCTCCCCCCCCCCCCCCCCTTCCCCCCCTCCCCTCTCCCCCCCCCCCCCCCCGCCCCCTCCCTCCCCGCCCTCCCCCCCACCGCTGGGCGCCAGAGCCGCCGCGCC